>VZTV01010744.1:108478-137131 GCA_013400875.1 Anhinga rufa
AGCAACAACTAAAACATCAGTGTGTTATCAGTATTATTCTCACACTAAGTCCAAAACACAGCACTACACCAGCTACAGTGAAGAAAATTAACTCTATCCTAGCTAAAACCATGACAGCTTGAAAGAAGAGTGGGGGAAATTTTTTTTTAAGGTATTAATGATTAAATCTCGCTTCATCGCTTTGTGTGACCAGCTTTTTCTGCCTTATTGATGCTAATTCTTGCATCAAGCTAACCGCTGTCCTGGCCATGCTCCCCGGGGAAAGGCTGACTCATATCAGATTTGCTTTAAGATAATGCAGCAGGGGTGGCCAAGGAAGGTAGGAAGCTGTTGAGATAGCATCAGATGGGGCTGCACTAATGTTGAAATGGCATAGGGAAGAGGGGTCTGCCATGTCATTCAACTGCCAGCATTGATGGCTTCGTGTCCTGCTGCTGCTGCATGGGCCCAGTCTGTGTGCAAGGCGGGCCCCCTCCCAAAATTAGAGGCAAGTGAGAAGGGCATATCAGTTTGGCAAATGGCAGGGTAATTTGTGCTGGCATGATAGATGGCCTCTCATAAAAATGGTTCTTTATTATTTCTTCACAGAAATTTTAACTAGGGGAAGCCTTTGTAGCCCCTATGGGAGGACCAGGGAGGGAAGGGGTGGAAGCAGTGTGCAGCTGGTACAGTTTTGGTGGTTGAGAACTTTTTTTTTTAAATGGAGGTACTTAAAATGACTGCATAGAAATGCCAAACTGTGAAGAAAATGGGACGGCATTTCTTGATGTGGCCTTACTCTAGTTTTCTTTTTGATCCATGGGTTAAGCAGTTTATCTCTTCATGAACAATCCAAATTATTGCACCAATTTCACCTCTGTTTTGACTGCGTGGGTGCTTATAATGGGTGCTGCAGATGCATCTCGGGAGTGTTTCAGGTGTGTGTCTTCAGAGCTGTGTTCCCAAGGGGGTAAATCAGTGCAGTAACTGAAAGGTTCGGAAAGGTTTCCAGAAACATTTGTTTTCACCTTTATGCAGCTGAGCAACATCATTATTCTTTTTGTTCTCTCCTTTCATTTTCTGCTTTTCATCTGGAGAAGCCACTTTTTCTTCAGCTTTGTTTGGCTTCTGAGGAGGAGTCAGTTTTGGGATACCTGCTGTTTAAGGGCATTGTAGCACCAGATTCAGAAATGGGACAGATCTGACTATTTCTGTAACAGAAGAGGTTTCTGTCCCTTGTTATCAGTAGTAGATACCCCTATGAACACAGATGGCAACATAACAGTCCAAGCAAGGAAGACATTTGGAGTTAACTTTGCCAGTTCACCTAGTTCCCAGTGTGCACCAGGGAGGAGCGGTGCTGCTCTTATCTTTATCTCAAGGCACACGAAATCAAGATGGGCATCATTACCCTGACCTTTCTGTCTGCACTTTCTCTTCTGATGCTGGAGGTGGGTGTTTCCTTCTACCATGCAGCCTCCCTCCAGCTTGTATAATCCTCATCCCTTTTCCCAAGCAGCGCTGTGGAAACAGGACCGTTTCTTGCCTTTCTTCCTGCATTGTCTGTCACAGGTAGGTATCACAGGTCACAGACTGTGCTGGTGTGATTACAGAGCACCCAGCAGTAAGAGGGGTCAGTTGAGGCATCTGGCTTCTTTCCAAAGTGTTTTGCAGAGGCATTTCTAGGAAGATGCATTTGTGGGACAGTGGATTTTTAGAGAATTTTATTGTGTCCCTCAGTTATGTGTGTAGTGCTCCATTTGCTGCAGCATGGAAGGGACCATGCAGTTGCATATAGCTCCCCCATCTCTTCACTGGTTTCCATTTGTTAGTGAACCTCTGAAGTCAGAGCATTAATGCTGATCCCACTTGACTTAATCAGGAGCTGCTCTTAACTCCAATGGCTGTTTGGTGCAGGAAACGTTTCAAGAGAGAAGAAACTTGCTTCCCAGGCTTAGCCAGTGAAAACAAGTGTGAGTTGCTGCAAATGGGCACAGCACTATAGAAGTTAGTGCTGTTTCCCACATTTATACCTGGGTCCTTGCATCTTCTTTCTGCAATGCCCTCAAATATTGTTGCTGGAGTCAGGATATATAAATGTGTTTGTGTGTGTGTATATATATATATGTATATCTTTTTTTCTTTTCCCATAGTGGAAAAGCTGCTTTATGCCAGTGAGGTTCAGTGTGAAGTCATGCCATTTTTTTTCAGGCTATTTCCAGTTTAGACTGACATCCAAGTACCTGCATGCTGATATGAGCAGCAAATAGGCTCTCAATATCCCAAAAAAGGTCAAAATAGTGGAAGGGGCACAAAATGTTGCAGGGAGCTGTTGGATGCAAATAAAACTATAACAATAATAATATGAACATCCCCTTCGCTTTATATGTGTGTGGGGAGTGCAGCCAGCTGTCTGGGCTTGACCCATCCGCATCTGCTGCAAAAGTGCTACCACACCAAAGGATATTGTTGACACAGGGAGAAGAGCCACATTGTAGCGGAGGAGGAAGATGCTCACAAAGGTGTGTGTGAGGGATACCCTGCGGACCCCTCACATGCCATGTCAGGCGGAGCCCAGCTATCTCGGGCATAAAACACCCCAAAAGATCGAAATAGCAATATTACTGTCAACATGGCATGGGGAGGAGGGAAGCTGTGTGAAGTCACACAACTTCTTTCCTCAGTGTTTTGTGTGAAGGAGGTCTCACTCCAGCCTGTGGTGTTTCTGCCATCTCTGTTGTGAGCAATGGGTCGTGGCTTTGCCCTCGGAGCTGTGCTGGGCTGGCTTCGCCCTGGCAGCCAGGAGGAGTCCTTGCTAGCAGGGCAGCAAGCTCAGCCTGCGATCTCAAGCCGCATGGCTGCTTGTGCTGTCTGTGGTGTAGCTGCTCATTACCAGCATGGTTATGTGCTGTGTTAGGAGTTCAGTTCAGAGCACATAGCACCCCAAGGCAGGACTCGCGTGGGGAGCCTTAGGACTAGCTGTTTGGTGTGACAGTGTTCCTGAAGTCAGGCAAGTTAGCCAGCTCTGAGACAAAATCTCCAGGTACAGCTCTTATAGTAAAGAACAATAACATTTGCCTCTTCCCCAGCCATGAAGACAAGGCCCATACATTGCTTTTGAGTAGTCTAGGAAGAAAAAAAAAAGTTGTATTTATTTTCAATAACTCATTCAGGTAGAACGGGTAAGTAGTTTTACAATGCTGATTTATGAGCTGTTGCAAAATGTAAGAGCTGTTCATGGTTGCAAATTTCATTGATTTTTGACTCCAAGAATTTCAGTACTATAATGTTTTCTATAGTTTTCTTCCTCTCCAGTCATTCTGTTTGAAGTAATAAGGACAATTTGCCTTTATGCAGTCCAAGAGGAGACAGTGAAGTCAGGTGCTGGGAAGAGGACCTGGGTGTCCTGATTTACAGACCCAGGTCTGCTCCTTTCAGAGAGAAAGCCTTTCTTTATAAAAACAAATGCCACCTATCCATGAAGAGTAATAAGTGCTTTATCATGCAATTAGTGGTCAGTCTTTGGCACCCTCCTTTGTCTCATCACTGTATGGAAACTTCACCATGCCTAATCCAGTAGTTTGATCGCACCAGCATAAAGCAGTGGACTGGTTCCAGTTGGCCTTGATCATGATGGTGACTGGTGACTATGTACCTTCCCATGGTATAAGGCTTCCAATAGTGGTTTGGTCTTTCAAAATGAGCCTTGGCGCTGGCTGTGGTAGCAGCTGTACTGGATGATGCCATGCAGTTTTGGAAGAAATATCTGTATTTCTTAGATGACTAGCAATGGCACTCTCCAGCCATTTGGGTTTGGGGTTCCTACTAGCAAATACTTGTACTCTGGGTAACTTCACTGCCTCTTCCTAGCCCAATTCACTCTCTTCCTCCAGCAGTAGCACTCTGTCATACCGGTGTTTGGCATACCACAGGAGGAGGAATGCAGTTTGCATTTACATTTATTTGTAAAACCCACCAGAAAACATTTCTATTCTTACTGGCCCAGATTCTTCCTCACTGTGACTAACCATTGCTGAGCCACAGGAGTTAGCACTGCTGCCTTTAAGTGCTGTGGGCCCATCTTCTCAAAGGTTTATCTCTTTGCTTTTTTTAATTAAGTATGAATTTGGGGCCAAGCTACATCCTACTGTCTATTTAAGGAAGATAAAATGCTAGAAATTCTGCTTTGGGCCTGTGAAGTCAGTTCAGAAGAACTGGGCTCAAAGAGCATATTGTATTCTGTTTTTCCTCTCAGTCCCAGTTCTTCTAATATCGGCAAACCGGAGATGCTTTGTCTCTGGTGTGCCTGCGATGTGCTGAGACACTGCTCCCGGGGACCACTGCAGGCAGCACGCCCCTCTCCTGTTTGACTCACTTTGGGTGCTCGGATGTCAGGCTGCCCTAGCTAATTCCTCCCAGCAGCTACAAGAAACGCACTGGGAAGCGTGCTGTGCTGCGCTCCGCTTCATCAGTGCGGGGAGACAGGAGATGCAGTGACAGCAGCTTCTCTGTGTGTCTCGGCTGGCGCTGGCAGTGCAGGTTGCTCTCAGGTTTGCTGACACCCTGGTACCGTGCTTTGCTTGCACCGAGTCCCTTCGTGACTGGGCATCCTGATGGGTAGGAGGAATGGAGTGGAAAGGAGCACTTGGAAGAGAAATGGGTTTTGACTGTGCTGTTTGTCCTGAAACTACTCATTAATGACAAGAATAAATTAAAAAAAAAAANCACTGCAGAGCTCTTTCTCATGCTGCCCAGTTTCTATGTCAGCCTGTGTCTGCTGTGAGCCACACTGAGCCTATTAAGCTGTGCTTGGGGATTGCACCTGGGGTCTGCCTGTGGGAGAACCTACTGCCACCTCCTTGATAACGTCTCTTCTGCCCCTCAGCGTCCCTGCCCGAACTTCACTATAAACAGTCGCTACATGTCACTTAGTGCTTGTACTGTCTGTCTTACCATAGTATGCACAAGTGACACGTGAATCTGTCACAGGAAAGACAGCCCTCACTCCCAGAACCCACAGTCCATCTTCTTCTGGCAGGGGCAATGGCCCATAGCTCTAAGGGAGGGTTGATGTTTGCATTGTTATTTTTTTTTGTTGTTCTTATTTCAACAAGGATGCACACACACCTCTAGCATTGTTTTCATCCAGATTTTATCTTCCCACACAAGATTTTAGGGTTGAATTCTCTTGGAGCTCTATAGGAAGCCTGGTGTTATGCAGGAATATCCTGTCCTATCCTATTGTCCTGATGGGGGATAAATAGCTTGGAAGAAATGTAGGAGGTGTACAAACGAAAGTACAGGTTTGCAGGTTCTCTAGAAACGAACACAGTGTTCTTGCTCTGCTTTATAAAAGCCCAGCTTGCTTCCACTGAAAACACTAAGTTTTTGGCTCAGATTTTAATGGGGAACATGGGCAGAACTGTTTTTCTCCTGTAGACTTGCAAGCTAAGGTACCTTGTTCTTCCTGGCTGCAGAACGCTGTGATGACTGGGGTGTGGACACCATGAAGCAGATTCAGATTTATGAGGGGGAACCTGCCAAGATCAAATGCCCGCTTTTTGAGACCTTCTTGAAGTACAACTACAGCACAGCCCATTCTGCTGGCTTAACCCTGATCTGGTACAGGATCGGGCAGGACCGGGATCTGGAGGAGCCCATTAATTTTCGTCTCCCGGACAATCACATCAGTAAGGAGAAAGACACCCTTTGGTTCTGGCCTGCTCTTCAAAATGACACTGGGAATTATACGTGTATGCTCAGGTAGGTTGTGCGGTGCAGCTTCTGTATGGCTTCAGAGTAATTGAAAGACTTTCGTGGAAGCAGGAAAATTATGCTGTTAGCACCAGATCTTTCTGTAGGGAGAAGACCATTTACATAAGCATTAATGGGAGAAGAATGTTACAATTATAAAGACCGCTCAGTGCTGAGCCAATTTATATCGTAATAATGCTTGGAGCCTTGCAAACATTAATAAGCATGCTTCTCCTTGCTAGCTGCAAGTGTCCGTGAAAATATTATTGCTGAGCCCATGGCAAAATCCACAGGCAGTCACCATTAAGAAGTGATCTGTATGTCTAGAGTAAAAATAGCTTCAGATGCAGGGGTAATGTTTTGACTGCATGCTAATTTGGCAAAGATTCATGAGATTCAGACTTCTAGGAAATTAAAAGTGTCTCTAAGTGTGGTACCAAATGAACATAGCATCTGCTATGCACTAAGCACGAGAACTTTTTTGATCTTCTTAACATTGTCTCTTGTTCATCATGTCTTTGACCCTATTATCTGCTTTACCAGCAGGAGAATGGATGTTGCTTGTTAGTCATCTTTATAGGCTTTTCTGAGCTTGTGTGGCCATCTCTGATGGTGTTTTCTTTCCCATTTATAAATGAGTCAACTAAGATGTATATACCTCATCAGCACTATGGTGCTTGTATTGCAGATGTGCTTTTTATTTCATTCCACTGCTATAGGAGTAAACAGGTTTCAACTAATCAGCCCTATCCTCCTCTGTCCTTAGAAATACAACCTACTGCAGCAAAGTTGCATTTCCCTTGGAGGTTCTTCCAAAAGATGAACACTCTTGTGTGAGCCATTCAATAAAACCCACTGAGGAGATGTTCTACTTGGAGCACGCCAATGAGAAGATCATATGTCCAGATATTGATGGGTTTTACCCTGCTAGTGTAACACCAACTTTCAAGTGGTACTTGGTAAGAAGGTCTTATTTGGGCAGTGGGGGAATGCAGTGTTGTATCTGAAAAAAGCAGTGGCTGGCATGAGAATCATGGAGCTATGTTTGAGTCTCTCCCGTGATGAAGCTGTTAATGAAGCTTTACTAATTTTAAGAGCTTTGTTTCCATTGATGTTAAGGGTAAAACTGCTCTTGGAAGGGAATTAAGAGCAAACACTGAAACTTTTTTGACCAGCTTGCACAAGTGGAGAATACTCTAGCAGGGATTTAGGAACCTCAGTTCAGCTGCGGGCAGTGTACCTGACCTGCTGTGTGAGCCAGTCACTGTCCCTGTAAAGGAAACCGTGATTCATATTCCCTCTTCTGAAAAACAAAACAAAAAACCCCAAAACAAACAAAACAAAACAAAAAAAGCCCCCCCCCCAACAAAACCCAACACCCACACCAATGCCACCCCCCAAAACAAAAACAAACAAAAAATACCCCCAAAATCCAACACAAAACCACCCACCTGCTAATGAAAATAACATCTTTTCCAAAATCCTTTGAGGTCAGGAAATGAGGTTGTCCATCAGGCCTTTGCAAGGACCGTGGGTACCCTGTTTGACACAATTCAGCAAACCGCTTTTCTGAAGATGGAGACATCCCTACCCCACCCTCCATACTGCTCTGATAATTAGGCTGTCTCCAGCCATCCTCAGGCTCTTGCCTACAGGATTGCTAATTTTGACCTCAGTGTTTTTCTCTAGGTGGATGCCTTTAGTCAAGAGAGAATAAGAATTCTCAGGGGATGTGCAGCCACAGGGCTATGGGACTGAATTCTGTAACTGCTTATAAAGTGGTTTTGGATTTCTAGATAGAAGGCTCTGTATGAGTGAATTTAATAATAAAGAAAGTTCGCAACAATTATATCTACTGATTTAAAAAAAATAATAAAAAACACCCCAAAAGAGAAAAACCCAACTCTAAAACCCTCAGGAAAAACTTACTTTTGTATCCAAGAGGAGCAGTTTCACTCCAGTAGTTGAAATGCTTTACTTGTACCATTCATTGAAATTCACATCTCAACAATCAATTAGCAGGATGAAACAAAAAGCCCTATGGAAGTAATTTTTCAGGCAGCAAGTCATCCCATGCCTAATAAAAATCGTTAAAAATGGTATATGACCCCTGTCTTAAACTGCCCCATTAGGATGTATCTGATTTGGAAATGTACCATTCAGAAATAATCTCTTAGAAAATGTGCACATCTTTGGGTTTTATGACAATCAAGATGTCATCTGCATAACCCTTTTCTGAAAAGGGATCTCTAGCTTGGTACTTGGCAGAGGTTCCCTGCCTCGTCTGACAGAAAGAGAAGAGTTATTACAGTTTCTGTACTACAGATTGTCATTTGCCAGTTGCCAATTTTGGGGCCTCATCCTCAGCTGAAGTCAGTCAGGGTAGCTTGATTAGTCCCAAAAGAGTTAGACACGCTGACATCGACAGGGGACATGTCCTTTAGTTTTAGCATCCATTTGTGAATACATCAGCATTTTCTTCCTGTCTCTTTTTACTTTCACTCTTCACTCTGCTGAGGTGCTCACCTTGATTGCAAATGTACTTCTGGATCAGAGATCTCTCTTTTATAAAATTGTCTCTATTTAAGGTGGGATAAAACTATCAGAGTCATCTGCTTCATCACTTCAATTTCAAGGTGAACATACCAGTTTGTATTCCAACATGCTCAAAGTTCATGGTATTTAGGTCTGACCTACATCACAATCCCAAGTATCATATTCATAGTTTAAAAACAGGTCTTTGTAGTAGCATTTAAACCAATCTCTTTACTTTTGAATCCCAAAACTCAAGTGTTTTTCTGCCTGACTCCAGAACTGCAAGTTGGTGTTGAATAGCTTCTATGAGCGATACCCCCAAGGGCCCAGGCTTGTCATCGGCATTGTCCGCAGTGTATATAGAGGGAATTACACTTGTATTGTGACGTTCAAGGACCACGGAAGAACCTATAATCTCACCAGAACCGTAATGATGAAGGTGGTGGGTAAGAATTACTTTAAAATGTGTAAAATGCAGGTGGATAACTGTGGAAGTGGTGAAAAGAGATAGAAGAGTCTGTCATAGGGCCATTTGTGGTTGTGCTCAATCTGCATTGCCCAGCTGATGTGGTGTATATTTTTGCTTGCTGGGGTCAGCTTCGTGTAACTGCCCAGGACATGTTGCACTGGAGGTCCTACCCACCACTGTGTAAAATGCCCCAAACAACACAGAGGGTGACCAGGCTTAGGCTGGTGAGGTACAACCCATGAGATGGCCAGGGGTACCCTCTGCTGGCATGTGAATGCATAACCCTGGCACTCCTCATATTTGTCTCCAGTGCCACTTGCTTGTCATTATCTGTGGGATTGTCCCATTATAGCCAACTTGTCTCAGTCTTCTTGCAATCTCAAAGCCTCGTCTGCTGAGGTTGAGATTGTTAATTGGCTAAGCAGGGCTCCAGTTACCCAGCACAGGGCTGGTGACAGTGACAGGTCCATCCCAGGCAAAAGGGCTCAGCCTACCTGCCAGGGAATTGTAGACAGAGCTAAAAACCTATCGAACACATGCTGAGTCCCATGGCAACTGCTGCTTCAAGAACTGAATTAAATACTTGCGACAGAAAATTATGTTTGTGTTTTGTTTTTTAGAAGCAACAATAAAAAGAAACTGGTGCAGGTTGTGCCTTGTGGGAGATAAGGGGTATGGAGCTTTTCTGATGCGAGAGGCCCCAAACTTGTATCTAGACTTACGTAAACTTTGGAGGAGCCTCAAATTCTGGGTCTGGTCCTGAGTTTGGGGCCTAGGATTAGATTTCTGTTTGCATGAAACTCTGTAGCAGGATTGTATCACAAGTTAGATCAGGTCATGTGCAGTGGGGTGTGTGGGCATCATGAGTGAGGCTGCAAGGACCCCAGGTTCTCATGAAGTCCGGGTCCCCGTGGGGGGCTCTCTGTTCTCTCCCACAGGATCTCCAAACAAGGCCTTGCCACCACAATTCACCTCTCCAAATGAGAAAGTTGTCTACGAACTGGAAGCAGGTAAATTGCAATGCTTGCTGCCTCCTCTCACCACCCTGGCAGCCTGCCTGCTGGGATGGGGAGACCCAGCCAAGCACAGACGCTCCCCTCTTCCACTGCATCCCCAGGGCCTTCCCTCGCAGAGTGCGTGAGTTGCCACAAGTTGTGTGGCAGAAAGTGTGGGGTACCAGTTCTCAATGCCAGAATAGGGGAGCAAAGCTTTAAAAGTTTTTGCAAGCACAAATAATGGTGCAGGCATGGAGATGCGGGACTGCAGAAGCAGATGAAACAGGGACCCTCAGTTGCTTAAAGAAATTCCTGTAGGATGTTGTCTCAGCCCTGTCCCTGGCTGTGGTTTGCTCCAACCCTCCCTTTTTCAGCTTCTCAGTGGCTTCGGCCTTCTGGCTACTTCTTGCTCATCTCCTCTCTCTTTTTGGCTGATTACTTCCTAATTAATGACAGCTGTCCTTTTGCTGGCCTCACAGCATTGTGTAACGGGGTACCATACCCCTTCCCCCACCCCATCTGTTTAGACTGATAGCTCTTTGGAGCAATTCCCTATATTGAATGGATCATGTCCCATTACGTTGCTGTAATAAATGTGGTGCAGCAGAGTCTTCACTTGAAAGCACAGCTTTTTTGGCTCAGAAGGTCAGGCTTCTTCCATCATCACTCTATAAGATAAAATCACTTGTGGGCTGATCATAAAGATATTCACACTCTCAAGCCTGATGTTGAGGGTAAGTTAAATGCCTGAACAAGTGTTCCCGCACCAAAATGCTTTTGCAGAGCTGGATCCTTTGCTTTATGACATCTGTCCCCTGTGCAGTGGGGATGATTAACACTGCCCAGCTTTCTGAGGAAGTGGTTGGCATGGAGCGTCTCCCTTTAGATGGGTCACTTGGTGCAGTCAAGGAATTTGTAACACAGTTGAAAAGGCAGGATATTTTTTCCCTGTTTATTTGTCTGTCATAAATCAACATGTCCAGGGTGTTAAACTGTTATCACATGTCTGAAGGCGGATGCTGGCCTCACTTCTCCGGAAGGGAGGCAGAGCTTAGGCTGGTAGGATCATTAGAAACCACAGAAGTCAGGGTGATGCTGTTCCTGCTTTGCAATACCTCACTGTGGTCCTTTCTTGCCAGGAGATGACCTTGTTCTGCCCTGTGAGGTCTTCTTCACCTTCCTGAAGGACTCCCGGACTGAGGTGTGGTGGACCATAGATGGGAAAAACACAGATGACATCATGGACCCCAAGATAAAAGTCACACAAAGGTAACATAGTAATGTGAACCTTCATTTGTATCTAATCCTCTCCTGGGTCCTGCAGAGGGATGTGGGTGCATGTGACAGACAAAGGAGTGTGAGTGTGGAGTCCCCTACTTCGTTGTTAATCAGAAACCCCTGTGTCTGCACCATGCTGTGATGAGCACCAGGAGCTCCAGGGAGGAGATCTCCAGACCTGGACAGTGTCTCATCTTACAGAAGGATTTGAGGGAACTTTGTTTACCAGGTCCTGCTAGTGGTGCCAACAGCTGGTGCTGTTGTGGGACTTCTAAAACAGGGGCAGACACAATTTTATTTAGAGGAATGTTCCCAAATAGTAAAAGTTGTAAAAATGTTTCAAAAAACAGAGGCTGAAAACAAAAATGTAGCATTATACATAGTATCGATTAGGAGGAATAGAGATTCAGTTACATCAAGAACCCAAATGAGGTTGAGAGTCCCGTTTGCTAGGTGCTGAATTACATGTGGAAGGCAGTCGCCGCCCCAGTTGGTTTGTAAAGCTACATAGAAAAAGGAAAGGCAAAAGGAAATACTGTTATTTTGTGATGATAATTCAGGCAGAGAGAGACAAAGTGACTCATCCAGGATTGCACAGGGAATGTGATGTGGGCTCTGAATCCTGAGTTTATGAGATCTTGTTGCTTTGTAGGCAAGAACTTCCTTTATCTCTAAAATGCAATGTGACACAGCTGCAATGAGAAAATTATGAGTGGCAAAACAAATATTAAGGAAAATCACATAAAGGAACAGCTGCAGCTGCATTAAAATCTAAAGTGTGAATCAATTTATAAATATCAGTTCAGGTGTTTTGGTTTCTTATAGAATCGGGTTATATCAGGGAAAGGAGTATTTGTCACTAAGAACTTGCTGCAGTTTCACATATGTAATGCTCTAGTTTTTAACTTACAGTGAAATTACTAGAGATTTTGAAGACAAAACTGTCATAAGGACTCTAACAGTTGCAAAAGCCACGCCAGAGGACTTGAAACGGAATTATACTTGCTATGCCAGAAACGCTAAAGGCGAGGACCGTAGCCAGGCCGTAGTGCGCATGAAAGGTAAGATACTTGCAGAGCATGGGTGTGAAATGAGGCATGCCCTGAGAGGGCTGTTGGTCCTGCCTTGAGCCTTGCCCTGCAAAACAGTAGGGGAACAAATAAATCCATCAGGCCTTTTTCCCCCAACACATGCTGTTCTGTATGCACTACTGTATTATTGCTGTCATACTGCACCACTTCTTGGAGGCAGGGAGAAAAGGATGCATGACACACATACCCTACCATGGTCAAGTGCCTGCAGAGAGAGAGGGGTGAATAGACCTGTCGTTCTCATGCAATCCATGCACCACAATTGAAACAGACCTCAGGAGACAGGTTGCTTGAAATTATTTCAGGTTACTTGATTGCATGAGGGTTTTGCATAACGCAACAGCTACCGGTTGGCATCCTCCAGAAGGCAGACTGCACTCCTTGACATTGCTTAGGGAGTGAGACTGTCTAACCACAGCGCTCTGTGGTTTTACTCCTTGATGTGATGATGATCCAATCTAGATACAGCCATCTCAGCATGGATGGTATGGACTGATCCAGCTCTGTTCAGTGTAGGCTTTTGCCTACCTCTTTCTTTCATTGAATATTTTGTTCCTGTTTCCCAGATCCACCTCTCAGTAATAAGAACAGAGCCTTTGCTGTAGGTATGTGAGGTTTCCTGGTTAAGGTGGATATTTCCACCTCCTTACCAACCTCATTTAGAGCTTCAACACCTGCTTGCTGTAAGTTGGACCTCCCCTCTCCCTTAAGGGATGCTCCCCTGCCTTGTGTAGCTCATGCCAGACACCTTCTTCCCCTGGCTCTGCCCTATTAGCATGGGAAGGCTCACAGAGGTCTTTACTGGAAGAGCTCTTTCTCTTCCTTGTTGGCACTCATCTTCCTTCCTTTTTAGTTATATTCCTTTGGGCAAACCTTTTCTGGATCATTAGGAAGGAACAATAGACCAAACACACAACTGAGGCTGAAACCATCTGCCAGTATGTTCATCCTACATACATAATTCTTCTGGGATGATAATGTTTCCACATGTAGCAGAAGCAAATCTAAAACCTTAAGATTCTTCCTCTATACAGCAGTGCCTAAATGCTGTTTTCTAGTGGGCTGATCTGTACTAGCCTCTCTCTTCCTCCTCTGTTTGCTCCTGGGCAGTTGAATGGGTTTGCTCTGAGCAGACCCAGTTACTCACCACTCCTCATTTCTTCTCTGTTCCAGCAAAATCCAGGAACCATCTCTGACCACTGCTGGCAGGGCAACCTTAAGCTAAGCTCACTGCAGACCATCCCACTGCACATAAGAACATAAGGCATGCCAGAACCTAACCCCTGAGCACTTGTCTTCCAGTTTTCCCTGAGTTTTTAGCAAGTAGCTATATACGTTGGCTCCAGCTCTTTCATTACATTAGGTTATGTACATTTCCTGCTTTTTCTGGATGATTTCCCTCTCCTTCTCATGTACTTACTGCTGCTCATCACCTAATGGAAGTTATTAAATTCCTTCCATTTTTTCTTTTTTGTAATTCAGTTTCTAATAAGACTTATTACATCTTGGAATTTGGTGATGTTTCCCCACACTGCTGTTCTTTTATCGTGTAGTTTGCCAGTGTGCATGCCAGCTGCCACCTGAGTCGCCTTAAAAATGGAGTTGCCCAGGGATACAGTTAGAAGAGTTATTTTCTGTTCTTAATACAAAGGAGCAGCAGTGGTGTGACAGACACTGTATGAGTTGGAGGGGGGCCTGTGATCTTCTGGCTTGATGTCCACAGGTTGTCCTATTTGTTTGAAAGCATTTCAGCTTTTCTGTAATGAACTCTGATTCTTCTTTCCTGGTAGAAAACAATCAGACCATGGCTAGTTATATCCTTGCTGTCAGTCTGGGACAAGCCACAAGAACTGTGTATATTTGATGGGGGGAGGAAATGGTGGCCATTGCCTTTATTTTGCTGCAGGTGAGCTTTGACTGGCTCTCCTAGAAGTAAGTGCTGTTGTGTTGCCCCAAGGTTTGCATATGCTGCTGAGTAAGTCACGTTCATGAATTGGCTTTGGACTGTGCAGGTGGTTTCCATCAACAGGTCATTCTACCATCTGGCTGCTCCCAGGGTCTTGTTCAGAGATGGAAGTCCAGCCTGTGCTTTGACTTGCTTTGCCAGCCCAACCAGACCTACTAACCCAGAATGGGGACTCCAGGGTAGCCAGTCATCATGTGTCCTGCCAGAAATGCCTTGGCTTGGCCACCTTCCTCTGAAGGGCCAGCTTGGCACTTGGCTGTTCCTCTGTTGTGTTTGGCTGCATGTGACACAAGCTTGTGCCTGCTTACCTGAAGGCCCAACCTGTTCTGTAAACCAGACCCCCTCTTTCTTTTCAAACCCAGTTGTAGCACCGAAGTACACCGTGGAGCTGGCCTGTGGACTTGGGGCAACCATCCTCCTCGTTGTGGTGCTGATAGTCATCTATCACGTTTATTGGCTTGAAATGGTCCTCTTTTATCGAGCTCATTTTGGAACAGATGAAACCATTCTAGGTAAGGAGTTAAAGGGCTTACATTTATCTTATCCTGCTACAGGTCAGACCATTTAGGGATAGAAATTTTCATATAAGCTATTTTTAACTGCCTTCAGAGCATAATGACATTTTGACCTTCTATTTTTATACCTGCATTCAGTGTTGTGTGGGTCACTTTAGAGCAAGAGAAGTCAGGCTTGGGTCAGGGGAAAGAAGAGAGCAGTCCTTTGTATTCTCTGCAGAGGTGAAGCATGGATATGTCAGGTTCCCTGGGGGACTAGCCTGCTGATGGCTAGCTGTTTCATCTAATCTAGATGGTCAAGATAAGTCACCGAGTTTCAGTAAGTCCCTGGTTTCCCTGGTGACTATGTAAGGATTCATGAATCCAGGATGATTTGCTTTAAAATGTGGGAAGGCATCCAAAAGGATGGATCTGGAAATCACCCTTCTGTCCTCAGTTCTTCCACAGCTTTCCTCTGCTACTGGGAGTTCATCTTTTGGGACTCTGAGCTGAGATTTATTCCTCTGTAGAATGAGGAGGGTGTTCGAGCCCTCTCAGCTTGTGGTGTGAACCTGCCAAGGGGGTGCGGCAGCTCTCAGAGGGTGTAGTAGGGTGCAAGTCTCTGTCTGGTGGGACTGCTCATGTGGATAGACAGCAATGAGAGGAAGTGATGTCAGAGATGCCAAAAGACAAAAGGACCCTGGACAGAACGGGTTGGTCATCTTGCTGCAGTCTTGTGCCTTCAACAACCCAGCAGTGTCTGGGTACCTGCAGATTCAGGCTAGGTAGTCAAAGAGGAAGTGCTGCTGTCTTGTAACTATGGAAATTGATGTGTTTTAACCTGCGATGCCTGGGCTCAAAGTAGGCTTTCGTACCTGCTGTTCCCATGATGTAAGTCGAGGATCAGCATGTGCAGTATCACAAGTGTCTCTTCTGCTGTTTGTGTTTCTCTGCACTCTCAATGCTCAGATGGGAAGGAGTACGATGTGTATGTGTCCTATGCACGCAATGCAGAGGAGGAGGAATTTGTGCTGCTGACACTGCGAGGAGTTTTGGAGAACGAGTTTGGGTACAAGCTGTGTATCTTCGACAGAGACAGCCTCCCTGGGGGAAGTGAGTATTTAATAGGGGGCTGTGCTCCATGCACATCCTCTCTTTATTGTTCTTTGAGGTACTGATAATTGATAGGAATTGGCCTATCCAGTTTAACTTTATCCTTTGGGTTTTTTCCCCATCTCCATTAACAAACTCTTTTTGATATCTTCTAATGTTTTTGCTTCACGTGACAATGTTGCAGATGCTCCAGGCCACCAAAAAGGCTGCAGTGGGCAAGTGGTGGTTGTTGGTCTTTTCAGTTGCTTTCCCCAGGAGTGATGTGCAGGAGTGATTGATCTATCAACATGAAGGAACTGGACCACTGACCTTCATGCAAACCCTCTGAGCTGCCTTAAAAAAAGGGGATAAAGTCAAGACTAGAAAAAAAAAGTGGCAGGGAGAATGTGACACTGAACCAGACTGGTAGCTCACAGAGGGTAACGGTGAATGCTTGTAGAAACCAAAAGTGTCTGCTTCAGGGAGGTGTGGAGAGCACCATGCCAACATCAGTGAGAAGATAACATGCCCTCCCAGAAGGCCTCCCACTCACCCTCGTTAATTACAGAGTCTGTATCTAACATGGCTTACAATTAAGTTGCTATGATTAAGAGTACTTTGCAGGTAGTGAGACTAATTTCTTCACTAAGATGTAGATTTTTTTTTTTTCACTGTTTTGAGCTAAATCACACAAAGTTCTGGACACAGTGTCTGCTGGAGGGATGCAGGGAATCACCAAGAATGGAAGTTTGTGAAACTCTCGAGATATGCATAGTCACACAGGTGCTACAGCAAAGGCACAAATCTAGCCAACACTCTCAATTTCCAGTGTTCTGGAGGCTCAGTTGTCTGTATGATCCCTAATGTCTACTAAAAGCTCAAAACCTGAACTTTTGCCAGTGCAGACTGCCCTACTTTGAATTCATGGGCTTGGGTCAGGACCCCACTGATGACAGAAGAGAACCTGTGCTGATAAAGTCCATTGAGGTTCCTTTTGGTTAGGACAGGAGGAACTGCTGGAGTCCCAGCCCAGCTGCGTGACAGAGGAAACAGAATCAGTCTGGGATCTTTTATCATTGTTTCCTACATCATTGCCAGGACAAAGCGCCTCTATGTTTGAAAGCAAATAAATACGTGTGCCTCAGGGGACAGGGAGACAGCTGCAACTCTGACGCTGTTCCTTCTAGAGAGAGCCTGGATGACATAGCAGGGCACCCTCCAGGCTCTATTTGCTTCATGCCAGTGCCAGGCTCAGAGCAGGTTTGCTCTGAGCTGTTCTCACCAGTTGTTCCTCAAGACATACATCTCCTTCCCATTCTCTGTTGCTTCTTGACATCCTTCCCCTTTCTATTTGGAGGGTCTCATTTTTCTCCCAGCACAGCACTCCTGTGCTCCCTGCCCTTCACCCTCACACGTGGAGCACTCCCATCCCTGCTTACTGTGGCAGTCACAGCGCTAGCCCTCTGGAGCACTGCTGGGGCGGCTCATCACTGCACTGCCATTTGCAACACTTCTGGGACTTCCCCATTGCTGCTTAGCTGGGATTTGACTAATCTTCTTGGGGAAGCATGGCGGGCCAGGAAATAGCTTCTGGCAGCTGGTGTCATGCCTCCAAAGTATGCATCTGTGTCACAGGGAGAGTTATGTTGTTCTTGATGAAGAAACAGTTGGAGATGGATTATCCTGCAAGTTTGCTGACAGGAACTAATCAAACGCACTTGACAGCTATATGAAGTTGCTTGTCAGTATTATTTTATTCTCCATTGTATTTTCTGACCAGCCAAGAGCACTCCCATGTCAATGAAGTGTGGGAGATCCTGCAGCAGAGTGTGCAAGTACTGGGATTCACACTTACAAGGAATTTTCACGTTAATTACAGAAATGTGCCTAAGGACAATCTACCTGCAGATGTTAGAAAATCAAAGAGTATCCACAGTTACCATGACATGTATCCAGCTTGAAGGGTGTCACTTTTGGGACACTTCATTAAAAGCCCTCAGAGCAGTTTACTTGTCACTTCTAGAAACACTCAAATCTGCTTTCATCGATGACAGCAACAGGAACAGCTGGATGAGTAACAGGCATTACGATGGTAGTATTTCCAAAGCAAATTAACCCATGAGGACACTCAGGGAGGGTGTAGATACTTATTGCATGTGTTTGGTGTGGGGAAACAGAGGCAAGAGTAGTGAAGGGATTACCCAGAGTCATTCTGGACATCTGCCAGAGGAGGATGTAAATGTAGGCATTCGGGCTTCCCGGTGCTTCTTCAGGATGAGTTTTATTTCTTGAGGTCATGTGTTGTCCAGCTGGCGATTTTCTTGCTTTGCTCCAGAGAGCCTCTCTTTCCACTCTCACTAGAAGGAAGCTAAATCTGAGCCTACCAGAGCAGCCCTCTTGGCCACATGGCATCTTCATAATGTGGGGTGGTGTCACTACCATGTAGTACAGTGCCTTTTAGATGTAGCTACCTCAGACATCTCTGTGTAGCATGGGGAGGAGGAAACACATCTGTAGGCAGCCTGGGGCTGGAAATAGAGGATGTCACTGTATGGGGCAGTAGGTACCAGCCATGGTGTAGGAGGCCCTACCTGGAATCACTTGCAGGGTTGGGAAGCACCAATATAGTCTCTAGAGAGGGCCTCCAAGGGATTTTGTCTCCTTCAAGAGACACCTGGTGTTATACTAGCAGCTCAGCAGCGTATTCTCAGCCATCACTAACCACATCAATGTTTCTTTCTCCCAGTTGTCACAGATGAAACCCTGAGCTTCATCCAGAAAAGTCGACATCTGCTTGTTGTCCTGAGCCCCAACTACGTCTTGCGGGGGACACAGGCCCTGCTGGAGCTCAAGGCTGGTCTAGAGAATATGGCCTCCAAGGGCAACATCAAAGTCATTCTAGTGCAGTACAAAGCCATCAAGAAGAGCAAAGTGAAGGAGCTGAAGCAGGCCAAGGCGGCCTTGACTGTCATTAAATGGAAAGGCGAGAAATCCAAGTTCCCAAAGGGCAGGTTCTGGAAGCAGCTGCAGGTGGAAATGCCAGTGAAAAAAGTTAGCAGGAGCCTGAGCCTTGATGGGCGCATGCATATCCCTGAGAAATGTTTAACACCATCATCAGAAAACAAAACAAACCCCCAAAATCCACAAGTTAGGCCAGGGGATGGGAAGGAACTTGGGGTTTTTGCCATGAAGGACTGTGTCCCAAGCATTTCAGAGGACAGTCATGCCTCCCTGAAGCTTTTCTACTGCCCTGGCAGTAAAGAGACTAAAGATGCCTACACTTCCTCTCTGCAAATGCACATCCTTGTCATCAACCACACAAGCCCTGGGCTCAAGGTCTAAATTGGCTATCCAGGTGGGATGCAGCCAGCACCTTGTGATAGCATGGTATTTGTATAGGCCAGTACTCCTCAATCCAGTTCCTATGGGACCTTTGTTAGCACTCAGGACAGAGCTCCTTTCCTCTCCTAAGTAGCTTCACTCTTTCCTGGTCATTGGTCCCTGTTGCAGAGGCTGGGGAACGGTTTCAAAGGCGGCTCCAGTATAGAGCCTTTCATACCTGTGCCAGCCATATAGTCCTGATCACTGTGGGATCACAAATTTCTGCTTCAGTGGGGGAAATGTAGACTCCTGAGGCTCTTCATCTTTGCTCCCCATATTTCTGTAGGAGCAGGTACATTCAGATAGTTTGGCAATGTGAAATGGCTGTTAAAAAAGCATTTTTTAAAAAATAAGCTCTGCTAGGTGATATTTGTATTGTAGCATTTCTACTAATAAGTGGTTAGTCTCTGGGACTCTGCAGCTTCCTGAGCACCCCACATCCTTCAGGCTTGTAATGCTTACAATCTAGGGGAAATCTCTCATTAGTACAGGCCGTGGAGCATGTCTGAGAGATGCTTCTTTGTAGAGTAAACTCAGGGACTTCACAAGCACTGCAAGGAACCCTAATTTACTACTGAACTTGCCTACTGCCTCTCTGCTGCTGGCTGGGGGAAAGAATCATGCAAGGTGCTGCCAAGGGCTCTGGGTTGGCACTGAATATATGTCCAACTCCCCAGGAGACCCTACAAATTTACCTGAACATACTAAAAACTACTAGCTCTGTCCAGCTGGATAAGACTATGAGGAAAGGCTGAGAGAATTAGGGTTGTTCAGCCTGGAGAAGAGAAGGCTCTGGGGATACTTTATTGTGGCCTTTCAGTACTTAAAGGGGGCTTATAAGAAAGATGGGGACAGACTTTTAAGTAAGGCCTGTTGCAATATGACAAGGGGTAATGGTTTTAAACTAAAAGAGGGTAGATTCAGACTAGATTTAAAGAAGAAATTTTTTACAATGAGGGTAGTGAAACACTAGCACAGGTTGCCCAGAGAGGTGGTATATTCCCCATCCCTGGAAACATTTAAGGTGAGGTTGGACGGGGCTCTGAGCAACCTGGTCTAGTTGAAGATGTCCCTGCTCACTGCAGGGGGGTTGGACTAGATGGCCTCTAAAGGTCCCTTCCAACCCAAACCATTCTATGAAGACTCAGTGTTCTCTGTCTGGCTATGAACAACATCACCATTCATAATTCAGGGCTCAGGTTTAAACTAGCCTTGGCTTTACAAAATAAGTCTCCACTCATCTTGTTTCCAGCCCAGTGTAATAAGTAGCAGAACACAGGATGTATCTCAGCTTCTGCGACCTTTGCACAAAATAGAAATACAAAAACCCACTGAGTACCAGTCCTTGCTTCAATGGGAGGCAGCAGGCATAGGAGAGGACCTGGTGAGTTAACCCCCAGAAGACAGGTTTTTCAGACCGAGGAGGGGAGTGTCCCTTCCCTTGTAGGGCAGACCAAAGCACAGCAGGACCCTGGCATTGACTGGTACTGTTGACAAAGTTTTCACACAAAACTACAAGCTCTGGGGGTGTCTCCATACTCCTGTAGCTACCAATGCAAGGGCCAGCCCACTTAATTGTGGAATTCAGTATTACACACACTAAGTGCATGCTTATTTTTTGTTGATAATGGTTGCTCCTGAGTCACCTTTGACTCATGCTTTTGCTCTGTTGGTGTCCAGGGGGGGAAGCATAGCCGTTCATAATGGCATTAAAAAAGTATTACAATTTGGAGTCTATGCACTATTCACCCAGCTGAGCAGGGAGGTTTGAGAGTGTCCCAGTGAGCAGCCCAGCCTTAAAGGTATGGGGCTGAATCCTGGCATCAGCAAAGCCCTTTGCTCTTGGTATCTTATGATTAATAATGTTATTCCAGAGCAGTGGGGAGCCACAGCTACCATGCCTTTGGGCAGGTACTGTACAAATGTGAAACAAATAGACCTTCTTACTCACATTCCTCTTCATCCTTCCCCCTCCTCCCCCAAGTAAGCTTTGCTTTAAGCAGGTAAAATTGCAGTCAGCTTCACTGTTGGCAGTGGAGCTCCTCATCTGCTCAGAAGTGCTGAAAAGCTTTGCTGTTATGAGCTTTTCTACTGTGGCTGTCTGTGGAGGGGCAGAGTTGCTTCCCACGCTCCAGAAAGCTTCATTTGTACAAGACAGCACCCAAAACCATGCCCAGCTTTGTGAAGCCATTGCAACCATGTCATTTTGCCCAGCTTCACCTTTTTGTTTGTGTTTTCAACATTCCTGTAATCAGCTGCCAGATCTGCAGGCAGAGGAAAGACCCTGAGGCCAAAGCAGAACTGTGTTAGATTCCAATTTAGTTTTTTAAAAATTGACTCAAAAATACACATAAATTCATTTAACATCCCAGACCTCACCACATCACATCTTACTTTTGGCTGAGGTACCAAGAGAACTTCTGCTGATGTTTTAGTTAGTCTGATTATTTAGGAAGTTAAATCCACCTCATTTATATTGCTGATTTTATTCAAAGGGTTTTCTAAATAAATAATGGACCAGGACTTTCTCTGGCATGCATTGCAGTGGCCCTTGGTGCCATTGCAACCCCGGAACAGGATTACTGAGAGACATCAGCAGAGCACCCAGAAGACAAAAGGTGTGATGGTCTGAAGGGGGCCTGAGAGGTCCAGAGGGAGCTGTGTGGAATAGTGCTGGAGCGGGCTTCGCTCCCCCGGGAGCTTTACCACTGGCCTTGCTGGGAGCTACCAGGCCAGGGGTAAACCCCAGTCCCAGCTGTAATGCAGATCTGCAAAGCACCTCGGATACACCTGCCATTTCATCCTATGCCACATGTAGTTTTCATTATGGGATTCTGTCATAGCATCTATCTAGTTCAGTTGATTCATTTGATTTTCTCTGCTCTAACCTAACGTTTATCAATATGCAGCTCATATGAAGTTCCTCATTGTCATTTCATGGGTAAATGGCATGGCACAAACTGGAAAAAGTATCTCCCCTGCCCCGTGCCATTTGATGTACAGTTGTTCCAGAGTTTTCCCTTCTCCTTTCTGTGTGATTTTGCCCTTTGTGATATTTTGTCTATGAAGTGTCAGTATTATTTTATTTTGCTTTTCAATAAAACATTTTCACTTTTGCATTTCAGTCCTTGTGCATTTCTCATAAGTACCATTTTCCTCCCCATTATATCTGTGAAAGGCCATTAAAGAAAGATGACTGCATGTAGTCCAAGCTTCAAAATCATTTGGGGACACCTCTTTAGAGGGGGATGTTTTCCTGGCTGTTTCATGGTATGCCTGCAGAGATCCTGAGGCACCGCCACTGCTACCAGGGCCATGCAAGCAGAAACACAGTTCCATGCAGCGTTCAAATGTCACCCAGCAGTGAACACGCACACACAGAAAATCTCTTACCCAAAGAGTGCTCACTCAGCAATCACAAGATAGAAAGATGGGAAGGAAACACCACCTTTTTGCTTGATAGACCAAGCCAGAATGTTGAACGGACATCTTGGAAATCTGCCCTAACCACAGAAATCATAACTCACTCTTAGACTGCTTTGCCCATCAGCTTCCAGGTAGTTGGGTAGAAAAGGTTCATTCAGCTTCATGTCTTCTCATCCAAGCCACTTTCTTGGCTTTTTCCCTTGTTTGCATGCTAGCAGGTAAGTTGAGAGAGAGCCTAGCACTTCCAGACCACTGGCAAAATGAATACTTGTGACAATCTATGGATTTGGAGTCTATGGGGTATGGGTATGGGATCTATGACCCCCCAGCTTTTGTTAGGCTGGGACAAATATGTGGCTCTTATAATCCTCTGTTACATCTATGGGGTGCATTAGAGGAGACACAGGTAAACCAACAGAAATATTCAGTGGCCTTCATAACCATGTAGTAAAGATGGAAGTTTTTTAGCATAAAGCAGATATCCAAGAGTATCAGATTCCCAGCTCTGTTGGTACCCAAGCGCCTGCAGCATTATTGCTGCCTGTCCCATCCTGTGCTGTTAGTGTCACTGGGAGGGACCATCCTGCCTGCACATTGTGCAGTGGTCACTCAGGATTTTTCATAAGCTGGGTTTACATTGTAAATTAAACATCCCAAGGTATCCTGGTCAGCCAAGTCTAAAAGCATGGCACTCTCAGAAATAAAATCTATCTTTGGGAGTTTGATCATTTTCCCTGCCAAAAAAAAAAATATTGAGTCTCAAAAAGTGTTGCAAATTCAAAATTGATAAAAGAAAACCGTCACTGTCAGCTCAATTACAACATTTCATTTCAGCAGTGTTGAAATCATTCACATTAATTGAACCTGTGCTTTTTGAGTAGGCAGGTAGAATAGGTGACCTCCCAGGGGCTGCCCCTTCCTACGCTTCTCTGTGATTCTGTGGTTCCAGTTTCAAATAGAAAGACCTTTCAAACCAGCAAAGGAGCTTTTCCTTTCACAAAATGTTGAAGCTTGGCTGATTTCAAAATAGATCTCAATCAGTTATAGAAAGGTTTGAATGAGGTCTGGACTCAGTAAATTGGGAGATTGCTGCCAATTCTTTGTGCCTTTGAAATAGGGCGGTAAGAAAGTTTCACAGCATTAAGTGACAATTCTGACAGACCTGACTTTATCATCTACTTTTGGTTTCAGTGAATCAGTGTTTTCCTGTGTGTGTTGGGGGGGAAAATCCTCCCAAACCTTGTAAACAAGAAAAAAATACTCCAAATAGTTTGATTTAAATTCCAGTATTATGTTAAAGAACCAAACAATGCCTTACTTTCTCCATTAAGATATTATTGTTCAATCATTTTTCCTATCCCAAATTCTTGGTCCCCAAATAATCTAGTCACAATGAGTTTTACAGCTAGTCATATATCTTTGAAAAAAAAAATCATTGCTCTGTACAATATTAAAAAAAAATGCATCCAGGTGCAACATGGTGCACCTTCTGCTGTGAGATAAGGAGAGAGACAGCCAAGTGCTGGAAGAATAAGAGGCGTTGCCATTGAAGGGAAAGAACAGTATTTTTATTTATATAAAAGACCAGTGTTCCACTAGCCGGGAGGGAGGGGGGAGTCTCCAGACTGAGGAATCAAAGCTTTAGCAGTGTGAAAGGCAATGGAAGCAGCAGATAGATCTTCTCGCCAGAACAGCTCTTTTCAAGACATTCCTACAGGGAGGTTTTTCCCTCTGAGTGTGCAAGAGCTCTTACTCCAGTGATCCCTGTCCTGCTTGAACACCACCTTGTCTTCAGGTCCTGGTCCCAGTCCCGGTCCCGGTCCCGTCCCGACCTCCCCCATCTCAGACACCAGCACTCAGTAAGTGGGTGGGGTTTTCTTAAGTTTTTACAGTTCTGTGAATCAGCTTGAGTTAGTTTGCTAATTGCCACAGATGGATTAATTCCCATCCTTTCCACTGCTCACCCATTAGCCATGACACCTTCAAAATTCTTGCTGCATCCCAAGCCATAGATAGAAGTCCAAGGACATCCTTCAAGTTTGTTGCTTTTCAACATTCATAATAAAAGAGATGCTGCCCTTGCCTGGCACCATTCCAGCTAAGCATCTTGCTGAGCTTTACAAACTGCAATTAATCCCAAGAAATGCTTTGAAGGACAATATTCTCACCCCTTATCATGGCTAGGGGAATTGATGGAGAGGTTTATGGCTGTCATTTTTGTTTTCTATGTTTGGAGGCTTCCATTTCTAAATGAGAGAGCATGAGAGGGACGGAGGTGAGTCTTATCCTCAGCAGTGCAAGCTGTGGCACGATGATGTGATTGCTTCACTTTGTTCCCCCCACACAAAGGGCTGTCAGAGCTGTGGGCAGGTGGTTTCTGAACAAGATGTGCCCTTTACCAAATGCCTGCTCTCCCCTGGGCAGGAGTGATGCTATGTAGTGACGAAGTCAGAGTGCAGTCCTGGCTTATCCTGCCATCCTGGCTTCTTGTTTACCACTTCATCCTTCTCTAAAACCCACTGCAAAGCAAAAATGCTGCTATTGCTCCTGCAGTCCCTGCCAGCGGGAGCGTGGGCAAGTCGAAAGTCACTGGGCTTGTGCCAGGTTTCCCTCTGTGGGAAGGGGGGATCTGTGGAGGTATGCCACCAAACAGCTTCCTTCAGCTTCTCTCTCCCCACTCCTTCTCCCTTGTGCACCCCAATTCCTCTGCCCTTTCCCTCTTAGATACCACTGAAGCCGTGTTCGACTTCATCCAGAGGAGCCGCAGGATGATCGTGGTCCTGAGTCCTGATTACCTGACAGAGAAGAGCATCAGCCTGCTGGAGTTCAAGCTGGGCATCATGTGCCAGAACGCCATTGCCACTAAGCTCATCGTGGTGGAATACAGACCGCTGCAGTGCACCCACCCCAGCATCCTTCAGCTGAAGGAGTCTGTCTCCTTTGTCACCTGGAAGGGGGAGAAGTCCAAGCGCTCTGGCTCCCAGTTCTGGAAGTCGTTGCGCCTTGCCCTGCCACTGCGCAGCCTGAGTGCCAGTGCCAGCTGGAACGAGAGCTGCTCCTCCCAATCGGACATCAGTCTGGACCCCATCCAGAGGAGAAGGAGCCAGCTGAAAGGGCAGCCCGACCCACGGGGTGCCGTGGCAGGGACTCTCACTGCTGGAGGGACAGCCCCGGCCCCTGAGTCAAAGACCAAACACCGAGCCAAGCACTTCTTAACATGCTGGTGTTGTGGGACCTATTGCAATGGTGGCAGCAGACTCAAGCGCAAGCATCGGGCTGTGGCTGAGCCCAGGTGGGACACTCATCTCTGCAAGACGGGCTTGGGCAGGCCCGCAGCACAGGGAGTTCAGGGCAGAAGTCGACCAGAGCCCCAGGCGGCACAGGCTCCCGCTCTCGCCCTCTGCCATTACAGCGACCTGTCGAACAACAACGACTTCTACGTACTCTAGCCAAGAGGCTGACAGCACCGCAGGTGCTGGGCCGATAAAAGAAACTCACTGCAGCCTCAGCTAAGATATTTTTATGAAATCACAGGCTGACATGGTGTCATTCACCATCAGTCCCATGCCAGCACAGAGAACTGCAGCAATATCACCAATGCTGGTGATCTGAGCCAGGGACCTGCAGCCACACACAGAGCAGCAGCTGGGGGCTGCCTGCCTGGGTCCTTCTCCTTAATTTAAATTGCAAAGTGGAGATGAAAATGTGTTTCTCTGGTGTTGCTTTTCCTCAGCTGTGGTTGTGTTTGTTGCAGGGCTGCTGCTGGGGTCAGGTGCAGGAAGGCAGGTCCCCAGCCAGGATTTGTGAGGGAGGGAGGGGGAAGAAGCTGTGCTCCTGGCAGTAACCTCTGGAGAAGGGGGAGCAAGCCTGCATTTTAGCAAAGGACACAACTTTGCTAATGAGGGCAACAGGACCCCCCACCGGTGCAGGAGTGCACCGTGCAGTGAGGTCCGTTATCCACTGTGGTTTAAAAGAACTTGGTCAAAAGTTTTAAGACAAGTCCCTTCTCTCCAAATAAAACTGATTTCTTTAACCTGCTGTTGTTACAAGTGCCATGGGAACTGGTAAATGCTGTTCACTAGGCGGTGCCTGGGGAGGTGGTTTGCCCAAGCTGGCTGAGGTCCCCTCCTGTTCCCAGTGCTTTCAGTGGGCTCCTGGGCTTGGCCCCTCTCCTGGCTTCATCATATAATGAATTTGTTCTATCAGTTGTGTGGCCTTTCATGCAGCAAGAAAGAAAGCCATTACAAATCTAGGGAAATATGATTTAAAAAATTCTCCGAGTAGTCAATGAGCTCAGGGATAGGAGCAAGACCTAGAACACTCACAGAAAACCTCAGGCGCTGAAACTGAGGGGTCAAAACTCAACCACACTTCATTAAATAACCGAAAGAGCCTTTGAACAGTCTCCCTGGGGCTGCTGTTTCATCAGCCCATTGAGCTGGCTGTCAGCAGTGTTTCCCACTCTTCATCTGCAATGAAAGCTTCATTTGCCTCATTCTGCTTTGTATAATGACTTCTCTCTCCGCTAAGGAAGGGTGCTAATCCTGGGAGTCGGCCGCTCGCCTTCAGCTGATGCTCAGACACACCAGACTGAGTAATATACTGCATTTGTTTTCTTTCCCTGAGACAAAAAAAATGGTCTCCTTCACCACTCTGGTCAGTCTAGTCCTTGCCTCTCAGGTTGGTAAGCAATTTTTTTTCTACTTTGGAAATATGAATTAACCCCTGGGGGCCACAGATCCTGTGGACAGACCCTTATCTGATGTCCTTGGGTGCAGCCCTAGTGAAATTGCTGGAGCTGTGAGGAAGGAAGGGACCATGTCTCACCTATTTTAATAGTGCTGAAGCCCAGTTATAATTTACACGTTTCTTTCCTTCTCTCAGCAGTCTTTCTGCCCAAGTATTGCCCTGACTTTTTTGATCCTTTCCTTCTGAGATCAAGCACAGCTGATGGCTCTCCTGTTACAAATCTCTGTGAGCTGAATCCTAACAGCCCTGCCGCAGCAGACCGAGAAAATAGAAACCAAAAAACCTGGTGCTGAGTCAATCTAAATAAAATAAGGGCAAAAAACCTCTACCAGCTCATAGGAATTAGAAATTCAGACTCCAGAGAACTCTCCAGGTGTGGATTTCTCTGTAATTTCAAGCAGACATGTTGTAAATGGCTCGGAAAAGATTTGTCCATACATGGCCTTTCTCAGTGATCAAAAAGGAGGAGCGGGAATGAGATATTTGAAAAGCAAGCTGATAAATTGCAGAATGCTTTGTGAGAAGTAATCAAAATACCATTAAATTGTTCCAGTTGCTTACAACTAGATGTGGGATGGTACTGTCAGTGAGTGTGGTAGAGCTGAAAACACAAGCTACCAAATACAAATAATTTGCAATCAGTCAACCTCAAGAGTCAGCATATTTGTTATTTGTTGGTATTTAAAGAGCTTTCATTTACAGACTTTGCCCTTATTTGACTGTGGTGTTGTCTCGGTCAACTACAGCAATCCAAACATGCAGGAAACAACAGCTGGAGCTTGTAGCAGATGTACAAAATGGCCAGCTCCACCCTTTTTGGGCAATTGTCATCTCTTCATGAAAGAGCAAATGCAAACTGCGAAGGACCATTGCTTCTCCTGTTGCTTCAACAGAGCTAGTGCAATCTTACTGCACTGTCCTACCTGTGACATGCAATGGTACAACACTACCAGGTCATAATGTGCGGAGCCATTGGTACAATATTTCCTCTGTTATCTAGAGGTTTTTAATCTGTGGAAGGCTGGTGGTGTCATGTAGAAAGTGAACAGAGCCAGCTAGGCAGCTAGGGAACACAAGCAAGTCACTTAGTCCATCTCAACATCAACCTATCTTCACTTCAGTAACTGCAAAGCTCTAGTACCCAGGAGGCCTCTCCCTCGCAACTTCCACTGGACATGCCAATAATGGGCTGCTCCTCACATCTGAAATGTTGGATGAATCACTAACCTGCAAGAACTTATACAAATTCTCTTCTTAACATCACCAAGAATTTTGTTCTCATCTATTACACTAGATGTTGATCTCAGAGTATCTGATGTAACTGTATTTATAGCAGACATTTTCCCAAATGATGACAAGACCGTGAAGGCACTGACAGATGCCAGAAATAGGGAAAAAATGCTTCAAACCCTTAATCCTCACTCTATATTTATATATTTTTTTT
>VZTV01010751.1:0-13856 GCA_013400875.1 Anhinga rufa
CTTCTGCAGCTGGGCCTTCTTGCCCTCTATGCCAGGTCCTTCCTTGCTCACAAATTACCAATGCTGAGCAGCTACAATTTGAATTTCCCCTTCACTCTACTGGGTGTACATACAACTCTTGTAACTTGACCACGTTTTCTGGATTTTCAGAGGGTCAGCAAAATGGCAATTTTGTGGCAAACATGCTGCTCTTTCAGCAATTATGACGTTTTCTTCGAGGCATAGGTATACTAGAACTGTAAGCTGACAGTACTTGGCAGAACTTTCTACCAAGGGCCAAATAACATAGCCTTTTTTTTTTTTTTACCCATATCTCAGTTATTTGAAGCCACTGAATCGTTTGGATAGAAACTTTCAAAAACCATGACTTTAAGCCAGGCTTTCTTCTGCTGTCTTCCTGTCAGACAGATGAGGTCTGGAAAACCTTTAGCCAACTGAACAGTCATATTCTGGATGCTTTATGATTCAACAAAGCTGATTTTGTGTCTCTCATTCTGCATCTAACACTAAGCTGTCTCAACACCATCACTGGCATCATTTTGTTTCAAGGAGGTATTTGGTCATTATTAGCAGACAGGAGAATCCAGTGGTAGACTATGAACAGAGCTCTTTGGGGTAAATTAATCCCACCATCTGATGTGTTGATATATGTATCTATCTATTGGTTTTACAAATCATGACTTCTATTTTTGCATCTGAATAAACAGTGCCAGAAAGTGAATTCATTAATTCTTGAGATGAAATAAATTCACTAGGTGCATGCATTATGTTGGTCTATTGTGAGACTGTTCTAAGTGTAGAAAGTTTATTTTTTATTAATCAAATAAATATTTCAGAATATATGTAAATTTTAATTAGTGATGTGCCTTAGTGGAATGTAATGTAGTCATCACTGAAGGGTTTCAGCTACTTTCACATCAGTGATTAATGGAGCTGATAGCCCTCACTTCAATGTGGTTGTGTCAAACAGAAATCCATTATTGGTACATATTAATTACTGTTATTAGTTATTATACAGTATATACCTAAGGAGAAAAATGTAATTTTGCTACACAAAAAAATAAGAAGTTATCTCTAATAAGCATTTTGTTGAGACACAAATATATGATTTATTTTTGAGTTAGCTACCTAGGAAACACATTCTCTTTGAGATAAGCTTTGTGAGTTTCAGGGGTTATATAATAAACTGAAGACTTCAGGAGATTTTGGGAATAACATAAAGTTGGATCTAGAATTATATGGAATATTAATCTTGAATCAGTCATGGTGCAAATCTGCAAACCTCCTATATCTGGCCAGATTCAGTATGCATGCTTTTCAGATTGCCTTTTGTCCCCTCACAAGGGAGTCACAAGTCAGGTTGTTGAAGGTAGGGAAATACACTTTTCTTTGTGCTAGCCAATAAAGCAACATCTATTGAGACAAGGTTACTTTGATTCTTACACCACTGTGATGGTTCCTAAAGAGATCATTTAATGGCATAAACCTAAAGGATATATCTTGGATGATCCCAGTAAGCTGTGTATTTTTCTATAAAACAGTTAAACCTGTGACGTGAAGATGAATAAGATGGTTGTACTATTTATATTGTAATAAGTCAAGCTCTGTAGTAGAATAGCGGTGCAGTACTTGGACTATAGCTCTCTGATATTTCAAGGGTGACAGGTAATTTCAGACTTCCAGAAAATTGGATGTAGCAAGTCCAAAGTTTTATGAACTAAGGCATTTTCAAAGAGGTGGGAAATAAACAAATACTTTCAGGCAGTATTTAAAAAAAATATATGTCAATGATATATACATACATATATAAGTCTGTATATATATATATATATATAAAATATTAGTAAACATTTATAAATATATATGTAAAAGTGAACAAGCGATGGTAAGGACATGCCACCATAGGAGTAAGCTTCTAACTAGTCTCAGAAAAATATGCCGGAATTGTCTGTTTGTCAAGAGGCTTTGATATCATGTACTCAATGGGCAAAATCCTCAAACACTATAAATTGCTATCACTTTTCTGAAATCATTCTAGATGTAGAGGAGCAAAGGATCTGCTCCGGAAATTCTTCCACAATAGAGTATGAGAGAGTATGATGTCATTCACCTGGTAGATGCAAGTAACAGAAGTTAGAATGGGAAAAGACTTATCAAGGTGTTCCTGCGCAAAATAAGCTGTTCCCCGTGCTCTGTCTATAATGCTTTGCCTAATGTGCTGACACCAGTATTGGTAATCCAGGAGAAGTCCAGTTATTATATTCCCCTTCATTCCAAAAAAGCTGAGTAAGAGGATGGTGCTAGGAATGTCATTTTCTGTTTTCTGTAAGATTTGTATTTATTTTTGAACAGTTGGTTAACTGCTGCTGCAGTAACCAGTGCTGCAGAGGAAGTACAAAATATTGTTGATTCGCACTTCATAAAATGGTTGCTTTAGAAAGATTTCTTGCTAGGTTTTGTAATACAAAATAAGCTGAAATCCATGTTGGGAGACTGGAGTGGGCAGGAGTCTATATTACAGTGGACCTTCTTCTTGGAAACCTCAAAAGAGGAACTGAGGGAATAAACAAATTATGCTCATCTCTTAAAGGTATCTTTTGGTCAGAAAGGAGCATGATGCTTAGTACTAAAGAAGCTTGCAAACTGTGCTAAGTAAAAGATTTCAGACATGAGGAATTTTTATCCTAAACTAAATTAGTTGCAAAAATTTTAACACATTAATTTTATTTCCAAAGGTGCAGTGATTGTCGCCAGGACTTGAACCCACTAAGTCTTAAGGTACATTATTTATATTTTCTGTAGTAAAACAACTTGATCCGAATATGTCTTGTATTACTGTTTGCAGTTATGTTGCAAGAAATTTAAAAATGAAAGAGTTTTAGTCTTATTTTTACAAATGTTAGTACTTTTTTTCTATATGGAAGTGCTGGGATATATATTGTGTTCTTTTGGTTGACCATGGCAAGTTGATCACAGATCATATATCTCACCATTTTTAAATGGATGGAACAGGTTTAACTGATTCATGGGCTGATAAGTTTTGTTCTGTGTTGTGACTTTCAGTCTTAAATCATGAAATCTGAAAAAGGAAGAAAAATGTAGTGCAATCTCTGCATGATTTTATTAAGCCTTTCTTTATTGAACCTTAGTTTTGACAGAATGTGTATCAAAGCTCAAGTTCCTGCAATTAATTATTTTAGAACTTCAGCTTTCCATTATATGTAAAAGGAGGCTCTAGATTCAAGACTAGGGAGGGGAAAATAAAAAAAAAAAAATATAAAAAAATAAGAAGAAATGGAATTTTAGAGACTCAGGAATTAGATAGCAAACAAAAATGCAGCAATTTTTAAATTCAAAAATATCTTCTCCATTTTTAGTATTTGATTTTATGGTTGCTAGTGCTCTTCATTCATGTTTATGGTTTCATGTGCACTGTGAGTGAGAGTCTAGAGAGGTTAGAAAGCACACGTGCATGCAGCTGGAGAACTAATTAGTGAATTCTTTGGTGTCTGTTATATCGCCCTGTTATCCTGCAGGTGTGCTTGCTCACGTACTTCCACTCCCCAAGGCCTGAAAAGACTTTTGAGGAGTCCCTGCCCTCCCCAGTCCACAGTAGATTTATTGCCAAAGGACTTCCCCTTTCTTTATAAATATATATATATGTTTCTGGGTGTCTTCTGGTAGACCCATCATCATCATCATAAATAATAAATGTCCATGGTCAGAATTTTGTTCATGCAGTAGCTCCAATGGGACTGAGATGTGCCACAACTCTTACATGAAGCAAAAGATTTGCACACATACAGGTAATATGCTTCGTTCATGACCCACTAGAGTTGCTGCTAGTCTTCAGAACAATTGGAAGCTCCTCTGATACATCCCACCGTAAAAAGTCTGATTCCATTCCACCAACAGGCAGTGAACCAACCAGCAGTAAAAACAGCCAAGTCAACCAGTTGTAATACTTTTCATGCAGCAGTGCTAGCCAGAAAAATTAATTCCAACTAGTTGGCATGCTGCTCTTACCTTCAGATTAACTTCTGATAACTGCTAGATATGTGATTTCAATGGTTTCAAGCCAGTTCTCAGTAGGTCACTGTCCTAGTAAATGTGGATTTGATTAACACGTTTTATTGGCTAGTCAGGGAGGACAGAAGTCAAACACGTCATGGGGAAGGGACAGCCATGTTACTCTCAGGGGTGCATATTCTGCCATGCAACCATTAGCTGGTATCAGTTTTCTAAACAAATAACCAGGACTGCAAATGAAAGTGATGCTCCTGAAACAGTTGGTACTAATAGCCTGTAGCCTTTACATTTGATGTTAGAAACTGATCTGTGAGCACACATATACTATAATCACCACTAAATACGTATCAGTACACCATTGGATTTTGTTTCACCCTACACCATAGCTTCAAAAAGTCCCCCAAACCTATAATGAAAGATTCAGATGGCACCATCACACTACGTTATTTTCTGAAATTTCCCACTCTGTTTTAGCACCTTTTCACTTTCTTCTTTGATTTGTTGCTACCTCTGGAATCATCTCTGTCACAAACCCACTGAAACGATTGAAAATCCAGTACCAACATTTAAAACAAGTAATCAGAATCAATCTTATATTCATTGCATCTGTGTTCTTTTCTCTCCACTAGCTCTTTCCCCATCCTTTGCCTGTGCTCTTGATTTAAATGGTAAACCCCTGGGTCAGTTAGTGTCTCATGCATTTATATGGTGTGGTACAGCAGGAAAATCCTCTTATGCTGTCCTCTTTTTCCATTAGCACTACTGAAAAAATATTATAAATAACAGAGGGAGCAATGAGTATCTCTCCACAGATTATACAGAACCAGCCAAAGAGCAGATCTCCACATCCCTCATTTCTTTCTTCTTTGAGACCTAGGCATAGTCATGACATTGCAAAACAAGACTGGCAAAATGTTAATACTGCAATTACGAGTGTAATTCTCAAACCTGAGCAGGATTTCAGGCCATCACAGAGTCTAAGCTCCCAAGGAGGGCAGACTGCTTTCACCAGTAATATCAGAAAGACCCTAAATATGTGGAAATTGGGTTCTGATTCAGTCACACATATCTGAACAAAAAGAGTACAAAATGTAACCTGTTCATTTATGAATTTTGTTTTCACAACGGTGGAAATGCAACATAAGGTGTAGGCTGGTTGAGAGTGTTTTACTTGTTTGACTTTACTAGCTCGCATACTGTTAGGTATTTGTTCTGTGGGACTGTGCTTTTAAAAGTATTCTCCAGACTTTAGCTTTACTGTCTCTCCAGTGTTATTACCTCAGTTCACTTTCAAAAATTGGACTGCAGTAATAGTAAAAATGAACAAGTAGAGAATGAAATTTATGTTAAATATTAAACCTGTCTACTTAAATAGGGTTCTGGGGGGTTTAGATATAGTGACATGTTCTTCTTGTGAAGATTATTTAAATGCCAGTTTTGCTCTATGTCTGTGACTTCAAAAGTCACAGCTAATATTGTTGTACTAAAAACACTGTCTTAGCAGAGTAGAGATAAAATAGGCTTTCTTCTACTGCTATACAATAATATGCTATTATAAAACAGATTACACTGATATGTCCCAAGGTACTGTGAAGTAAGCAAAAGCTGTTGATGATTTTTTCATTCTTTCAACCATTTTATAGGATTTCACAGAATCACAGAATGGTTGAGGATGGCAGGCATCTCTGGAGATAGTCTAGTTCAACGCCCCTACTCAAAGCACGATCAGCTAAAGTAGGTTGCTTAGGACTATGTACAGTCAGGGTTTGAATATCTCCAAGGATGGAGACTTCGCAATCTCTGGGGCAACCTACTCCATTGTTCAACAAACCTCACAGTAAAAATTGTTTTCTTTTGTTCAAACAGAATTTCATGTATTTCAGTGTGTGGTTGTTGCCCCTTGCCTTGCCACTGGGTACCACTGAAAAGAGTTTAACTCCACCTTCTTCGACCCCTCCCAATGTGTATTTATACACATTGATAAGATCCCCCCTTAGGCTTTTTCTCTCCAAGCTCAACAGTCCCACCTCTGTCAGCCACTCCTCGTATGAAAGATGCTCCAGTCCATCATCTTTGTGGCCCTGTGTGTCACGATCCACTGTTGGGCTGCACAATTTGGCAGAAGCTGAGCCCCCTTGCTTTCTAACCGACCTCAGANNATGTCCCTTCAGTCCGGTGGGGGAACGTTCCAACTGGGCGCCGCCGGTCCCGCCTTTTATAGCACTGTCCCGTTGCACAGTCAATGAGCTGGTTTGCACAGCCACCCCTCCCGCTCGGCAGCGGGGCGCATGCGCGGTATCGTCACCAGAGGGTGCTTGATGGTTCCAGAAGGTTCCAGGGGGTCCAAGCCCCCCTCCCATGGGTTGTAAGATGGCCCTGGGGCCAGGCCCACGTGCAGAGGGCTGGGCCTATGTGCTCCGAGACAGCAAGGTATAGCCATATACATGTTCCTGTTGGGTGGGACCTCCTCAGTTGTCGTCGTGGTGACGCCTTGGCAGTCAAGCCATTCTGCCGGCAATGTTGAGGCAAATTTCTAGTCCCTTACACTGTGCTGGAGTTGCTCTGGTATGTCCATGTCTCTTGTACTGGAGAGGGAAGAGCTGGGCCCAGCACTCCATATATGTTTCAGCAGGTCTGAGCAGGGTAGAAGGATCAGCTCCCTCAGCCTGCAGGCAACACCCCTCCTAATGCAGCCTCCCTTTGTTGCTGGCAAGAGCACCATGCTGGCTTATGGTCAGCTTGTCTCCCAGAAACTCCAGGTTCTTCTCTGTAGAGCTGCTTTCCAGCCAGTCAGTCCCCACCATGTACTGGTGCTGGGAGTGTCATTCCTCCCCAGGTACAGGGGTTTGCATTTCCCTTTGTGGAACTTCAAGACGTTCCTGTTGACCCATTACTCTGACCTTTTGAGGCCCCTTTAAATAACAACACATCCATCTGATGTATTAACCACTCCTTCACGGTTTGTATCATTTTCAAGTTACTAAGGGTGCACTCTTCCTCATTGTCCAGGTCTTCACAAATGGTTTAAATAGTGTTGGCCTGAGTATTCACCCCTCAGGTGAACCACTAGTGAATGGCCTCCTCCTGGGCTTTGAGCCACCGATCACAACATTTTTATGCCAGCAGTTTAGACAATTTTCAGTCCACCTCGGTATGTGCTTATCTAACCTGTTCTTCATCAGTTTGTACATCAGGATATTACAGGAAACAGTGATTAAACTGCTCTCCCTTCAACCACCAAGATCATGATCTCATCATAGAATGCTATCAGGTTGTTAAGCACAGTTTTCCCTTCATAAATCTATAGTGACTACTCCCAATCAACTTCTTTTCCTTTATGGGTTTGGAAAGGGTTTCCAGGATTATTTGCTTCATCTGCCTGTAGTTGCCTAGATAATCCTTCTTACCAATCTTGAAGCTAGGGGTGACATTTATATTCTCCCAGTCCTCAGGAACCTCTCAGGAGCATCCTGTCAGGCTCCTTGGACTTGTTTATGTTAGGCTTTTTAAGTGTTCCCAGACGTGATTCTCCTCCACCAAGGCTAAGTCTTCATTGCTCCAGATATTCCCTCTGGTCTCAGGAGTTTGGGATTCCTGAAAGGTCCTCTTGCCAATGAAGACTGAGTGAAGAAGGCACCAAGTCAGGCTTTTTGGTGTCCTTTGTCATGAGAGCCCTTCCCTGTTTGGAGGTAGACCCACAATTTCCCTAGTCTTCCATTAGTCTTCCCTAGTCTGCTGACCTAGCTGTAGAAGCCTTTCTTGTTGCCCTTGACAGATTCAACTCCAGAAAAGCTTTGGCTGTCCTAACCCTATTCCCACACCTTGCTTCCACCTCCTGCATGCTTCCTTTTTATGGTTGCTTTTAGCCAGGAGTTCATCTATTGAGGCCTCCTGCCAGCTTTATTTGACTTCTGCATACAGCAATGGACCACCCCCGAACTTGGAGGAGATGATCCCTGAAAATCAATCAGCTTTTTCCCAAAAAAGTGAAGAAAAACCAGATAATGAACACAAATGGGTCTGCTACAAGAACTCTTCAGAAGATGGCAAGCAAAATAATTTCTAAATAATCAACTAAGTGATTTGATTTTAGTGTTCACAGTAATCTAAATTTCATTTATGAGCTTTCCTGATCCAAAGCTTTGTCATGGATACTGAGACAAAAATTATTGGCAAGCAGTGGATATTATCAGTGCTGAGACTTTCCTTTTCTGGAAAATTATACCTTGTTCAGTACTCATTGTATCTACTTATTTTCAGCATCTAGGATTTCAGCATAAAATTTGTGTCCCATGATTGGCCAGTTGTCTTCTTAGAAATCCCAGACACTATACACACAAATGCTTAATTTTTATTCCCACTCCTCCACTTTGTATTGAATCTTAATTAAACTTATTTGATATAAATTTTGTTGAATTCTTGTCACATTGTTTCTCTTTGTTGCTCAGTATTCCTTCCTTAACACTTGAGATTTCTCTACAGACCTCACCTTCTCTTTTATTCCTGCTGATACCTTCTTGCTGTCTGTTGATTTTCATGGTGGATTTGGCTTATGAAATGGAATTGATAGGTGTCATGGTTTAACCCTGGCTGGCAAATAAGCAGCACACAGCTGCTTGCTCACTCTCCCTCAGCAAGATAGGGGGACAATTGGAAGGGCAAAATAAGAAAACTCATGGGTTGAGATAAGGACAGTGTAATAGGTAAAGCAAAAGCTGCGTGTAGAAGCAAAGCAAAACAAGGCATTCAGTCACTGCTCCCCACGGGCAGGCAGGTGTTCAGCCATCTCCAGGAAAGCAGGGCTCCATCACGCGTAACGGTTACTTGGGAAGACAAACGCCATCACTCCAAATATTCCCCTTTCCTCGTTCTTCCCCCAGCTTTATATGCTGAGCATGACATCAGATGGTATGGGATATCCCTTTGGTCAGTTGGGGTCACCTGTCCCAGTTGTGTCTCCTCCTCACTCTTTGTGCACCTCCAGCCTACTCGCTGGTGGGGTGGGGTGAGAAGCAGAAAAAGCCTTGGTTCTGTGTAAGCACTGTTCAGGAATAAGGAAATAATCTCTGCATTATCAAAACTGCTTTCAGCACAAATCCAAAGCACAAACCCTTACTAGCTACTATGAAGAAAGCTAATTCTATCCCAGCCAAAACCAGCACAACAGGGAAGCTTATCAAACACAGCATTTATTTCACTTTTTTTTTTTTCTACTCTGTCTTCAGAGCTAAGTTACTTAGGGAGTACTTACAGAGAACATACAAAGCCACCAGTTGACACGTTTGATTTTTTATCCTTAAATTCTGTTGGCACCTTTCACCCAAGGATTGCCTTGTATACAGTCAGCTCCACATTCTTTGTCTCTTTCTGTAGGTGACCATTTTTAAAGCACTACCCATGTCTCACCTTCCACTCCAGCTGTCACACTCAGGTAGGGTGAAAGGAGACTTTGGAGCATTCTGAAGGAGGAATCTTGTTCTGTGGTATCCTGAACTGGCAGGTGATCTCCCTTTGTCAGCAGAGGTGCATAGATTTGGGTTAGCATATTTGCAGGACTTTTGCCTGTTGCTCCATCACTGGTGTTTAGAGAAAAGTAGACCTCATTGGCTTAGGAAGCATTCCTATCTTCTTTTTCTACTCCTAGTTGTCCTAGTTTTAAGGACTTTTTTTTTTTTCAGAGAAGTGATTGATCAAGGTCAGGCATAAATTCTCATCTTAATAACTGAATCCATATATTCTGCTCCCATTTCAGCCCAGTTTCCCTTATTCTGACGCAAGAATGCCCTCTGGCTATGTTATTAGCAAATTCTGTTTTCTAGAGATCTTGACCTTTATCCAGCTGATTTATCCCTTGATCTTATTACCTTCTGCCTTTCTCAGTTGCATTAAAGATAAAAGTTGTTTCAGTTTGGTCATACAAATTCTGATGCATCCAGATCTGAAATCTTAGCTGATTGCTCTCTTTACCCTGTAAAATGCAAAAACTTCATGCAAATTTAGATAAATATTTGGAGTATTTAACTTTGGCCATACACAGTCTGACAGATTCTGAGAATTATAAAACAACAATTGAATAAAACTTCCCCATTATCTTTCTGCAAGATATTCATGAAAGCTTTACTTCTTGTTTAGACTCCTTTATGTGTCTATGATATTACATTTCCAGGGAAAACTTTCTTGCTGCCCCATCAGAGATGTCACTATGGAAATCACAACCAAAGGAAAAGCACCCTTCCCCATGTATTTTGAGTTTGGTAGTAGATATATTCTGAGATGTATTAGTGTGTTCCTTCCTCTCTGTCACTAAAATTCAGTCTGCCTCTGATCATGGAGAACCATACATCAATCAGTGACTGATCCATATGCCCTGGGTTGGATGAAAAAGATCCATTAGTATCTTAATGCAAGATATTCAGTCAGTTTTCAAAGTACATTCCACTAACCTTTCACACTTCCTGCATTCATCTGACCTGATGTATGATGGGAGATCAGAACTGTGATTCCTGACCATTCAGTCAGGTCCATTCCTAAGACATGGTTGCTCTTCCATTTGAAGTCATGGAATGTATGATACATTTTGTACACTTGGAAACTTCATTTTTCATGGGGATGCATTATGCCTCAAATGCACTGAACTCTCACTTTAGACTGGGCTAAGTGCAACCTTATCCCTTTTTTAGAAATACCTTCTGTCTGTGTAACTTTTAGAGAAACTGCTAATGACTGGTGGAGGTTGAATAGCAATTTTGCTTTTGATCCACTGGTTTTAGCTCAGTTTTGGCAATCTAACAGATTTGATTTGTTGAGAACTCATACTCTGTGTTAATCCAGTAGTGAGATACTTTGCAAATTTAGACAAGAAATCTGCTGGCATTTTAGTTACGATATTTATGAATTTGGATAGAATGTTTTGGGTTTTTTTATCTTGCATACATATGTATGCACTAGCACTCACCTCTGTGAACACATTTTCCCTCTCTCTGTTAAAAAAACATATGCAACACTTGAGAAGGAGGCATTCCTATCAGTGGGAAAGGTAGGGAACATCCAGAATTTTTGAGATGTTTAGGAGTAATGCTAAGTCACTCTTTAAATTTCAACAGGGACTGAAATAGCAAGTTGGGTCTCCTAAGGAAAGCCCAGATCAGTGTATCTTCTTTCTGAACTGGCCATGATCTGGATGTCATCTGGTATTCCCTATGAAATCTGTGCATTGGCCTGAAGATTTCAGTGACAGAGAACAAAGATGAGAAAAATATCTTTATTAAGTAAATTCAGCTCACCTAAATTAATCATCTTTTTAGTGAAGGGGATAGATGTACTGTAGTTTAAAGTCTGAAAAAACACGCTTAGAGATTGTAAGAAAAATACTCACTTGAATCATTAAAAGGTACTTATAAATGGTAGGAAATTTTCTGAAGGAACCTTAAAACTGCAGAAGCACAGTGCCAGATAAAACTGTAAGTTTCCCTGGCTGCATTAAAACCATGTTGAAATATGCCCCCTGAATACTTTACTTGTCTGCATGCCTTTTCTTAGTAAAAAGAAGAGCACGTTATTGGTGTGGGTTTGCATTACATCCATTTACAGGTTGCATTTTCTATTAAAGATACTGTAAGAAATGGTACTCAGCAAAGCTCTCATGGAACAATTAACTATAATTTTACTGAGTCCTTTCCATGACCTTTCTCAGATAAGATTCTCTTTGGTTCAGAATATGATCTTTCTTTTGAAATTCATATGAAAAAGAACTAACAGGTCTATGTATGAAAAGCTGCAATTTTTTAAAAAGATAAATACTGGTTTTTTAATCCTAACATTTCTAATGGGTCAATAAGTACAACAGAGCTGCATATACTCAACAAAAACAGGTTTTCTGGAACATGAGCTTTGCAATCTCTGGTCTTGATGTTCACCAGGTGGTATTTATGGCTTTGTACTCACTCCTCTATAATGTATTCATCAATTAAATGCTTATGTTTCCTCATCCTAGGACATGGTTGAGTATATTTCATATATGTAAGGGTAACAGAGCAGTGGCACAGGCTGCCCAGAGAGGTTGTGGAGTCTCCTTCCCTGGAGACATTCACACCCCGCCTGGACGTGGTCCTGTGCCCCCTGCTCTAGGTGTGCCTGCTCACGCAGGGGGGTTGGATGAGATGATCTCTGGAGGTCCCTTCCCAACCCCCACCATTCTGTGATTCTGTGAAAAATGTAAGAATATCTGTTTCTTCCAGGTTCATTTCAAGCCTTCTGAGTGTGGTGCCATGAGAGATGCTGTTGCCCATGACAGATTGGGATTATCATGATCAAATGCTCTATTTTGACTTCACCCAGTGGCTAAAAAAATTGTATGGTAAAGAGGAAGTACTGAACTTTTAAATGCATTAAACAGGTAAGTCTACTGAAATCAGTTTATTTATTGACAGTTTCCAGGCTTATTTCAATTGCAGGTGCTTACAGAATCATATGTCACTGATTCTTTCTAACAGGGTTTCCTCTTAATTATCATCTCAGAGTAGTAGCTGTGTCTCAAAACAAAAATTTGTTACTATGTAAATGTAATGTAACAAAGATCAGGTTAAAATAAAATTTTAGTCATTTATCTCCAAACAGAAGGGAAAAACAAAGAAAGTTGCACTGAATTGTGTTAAAGCAGATGTTTGTTTCAGCTTATTAGTCTAGAGCATTTCCACAATCCTATCTAACTGCCAAAAAAAAAATCTGTATTCCACATGCACAAATGCAAATGACCACTGCAATTTCAGTTCTAAGAAGCTCTTTATTTTATGCTGTAAGTTGTTTTCTTTGCTGAAATCATGTTTTTGGCAAAAGGAGACTGACTTGCATTGCATTAATTACATTGCATTAATAAGAAGAATCTTTGCTATACCCAGTAGCATTGCACCAGTGTGAAAGCAACAGACAAAATGCAAGTAATTAGGCTAGCACAGAAATTTAGTGGCCCCTATGTAAGTTACTATATTAAAAGACTGTTACCTCTACAAAGTTTGGGCCTGCATGCATGTTTATTTCAAGGTTATTTTAGCATAATATTTGTTTTATTCTTAGATCCTGAGAATTCCCTTTCATCTTCAACTAATTCTCCTGTTTTTGTGTCTTAAACAATCTATGTCATTCCTCAGAGCAATGTAGAAGCCAATCAGTCTAACATAAAGCAAAGTAGTACGGACACTTTTAAACATTACCAAAAATAGATCTATCTTGACTGATTTTTATGGCTGTTTCACAAGAGAGTGAGAGCAGGGTGAACAGTTTTGGTTTGTTCCTTTTTTCTGTATGTTGCTGTAGCTTTTCTGTTTTCAAGACAAAGTCTTAGAAATTATGGAGCAATATGGCACTCTGGCAAAGAACTAAACTGCTGAATTGAGACACAATTTGCTGGTATGTAAGCCTCATGCTTATGGCTGATTAAATATGTTCATATTCATGTATTTCCTTCTGGCTTGGTAAGGAATAAGGAGTGATATTTTATTTACCAAGACTATTCAAAACTGCCTTGGAGTATGTCTAGGGCAGCAGAAGATACTGTGGCACAAATTCCAAGCTTATGCTGATGTGGGTTGAGCTATACAAATATACAGTTTGGGTCAGGAAACAGTAGAGCAGGTTCAGGTGAACCTGTACATTGTGAACTTGACTGTGCAACTTCCAGACATGATTTCATAGGTAAAAGTCAGTTTAGACATAAGTGCAGTAAAGTTATCTTTGCATTCATTTTCCCAGACTTATGGTTTTGGAGTACACTCAAATAGCTGTTGATCAGGTATATCTGTATCTATATGTCATAGTTTAACCCCAGTCAG
>VZTV01010758.1:2498-14718 GCA_013400875.1 Anhinga rufa
CCTACCCCCCCCCCCCAAACAGTCATGTCTATTGAAATTATGTGCGAATTCATATTTTATTCATTTAATTGTCTTGATTGCTTTGGTCAGAAACTGCATATATCTTCAAGTCAAAATCTCATATTTTCACATTCACCAATTCCCATATTTATCTAACATTAAGAAATTATAACAAAAAGGAACACATTGGATTCAACCTAATTTTTCTCCTCTGTTTTCCATTTTGGTGGGAAAAAGAGCAAGAAAAAAGTTAATAGCTGAATAACCTCAAAGAAGAAGGTTCATATTATTTTGAGAGATTTGGCTAGCAGATCAAGAAGTTGATTGCTCACAAAGCTGTAATCCAAATGTAGAACACAAATAGTTCATTAAAAACAGATACATTAAAGAGAAACTCCCAAGTTTTTCACTTTTCACAGTGTATATCCCTATAGAGGTCTAAGTCAGAAAAAAAAATCCAGTCCTACTTTTTTTCTTGCTATGCTTGAGCTGTAAAATGTTTCTTATAAAGTCTGAGGGGAAGACCAATTGTGAAATAAGGGTTCTGCTTACCCCACCGTGGCTTCAACTAGACAGCGGATCAGAACAAGGAACCTCAGTTTTGGGCTCTGCACTTGTCCAGTTAGGCTAGATTTCCACTGTGAATCAGCTCAAAGAAGGGAGATAACTGGAAATCAGGTTGTAACAACCCTATGTTTAATGTAAGAAAAACACATTTGTACATCTAGGACTAGTCCATGTCTCCTCACTCATACCTGATCTGGATCTTGTGTACGTTGTGCTAGCAATTGCTGAGCTCCTGGCTGAGGAATATCTCCTCCCTTCCTTTGGAAGGTCCCATATTCTTGTGAGGAGCATTCCCACAGGTAAAGGCCACGTCTGGTGGCCAACCATCCTAAAGAGACTTGGGGAAAACTGACCCCTAAGAAAAAATAATTGAGGACTTCTGAAGCAACCCCAGCAAATTCAGCTTTAATTTTGAGTGGAAAGAAAGCTGAACAGCAAAAAGGATTGAAATGCACCACAGAGATGCCTGGAGGCTATCCACTGCTGAATCCCCACTTGCTCTTAGCTGGCCATAATATAGCAGGAAAGGGCTTTTTTGTTTGATTTTTTGCTCCTGCTTGTGTTTGCCCAAGAGGTTTCAAAACTGTCCTCTCCGATCTGGCACTTGCTGCTTAGGCTGTGTCAGCGGGTGGCAAAGGTGACGGTGGTGACTTCTCCTGGTCCCTCTGAGCCCTATTTTTCTATGACTGCAACACACTTCACACAGGGCTCAGATTAAAACTGCTCCAGAGACAAACTGATACTGGGAGCAGCTGCCAGCTTATTAAATGGTTTGTTACGCCAAGAGCGTGACACTACAATGCTGGAAGCAGCCCCTGGTGCCGGCAGCCTTTGCGGAGGTGTCGCTTCGAACATCCCTATCTTTATGAGGGCTGAAACCATCCTTTTTTTCCCCCTGGGCCCTTGCTTTCTCTGGAGGAGTCTGTCTGATGAGCACTCTTTCTGTGTTCCCTTTGCACCGAGTGGAAGTCTGTCTCTGCCCGGCTAAAAGCTCTTGGCACCAATGATAACAGGTCATGCTCTTTGCTCCAGAGTTCACTGGTGCAATTGCTTGTGTTTTAGCCAGGATGGTGCCTGACATGTAAACACCCCAGCTCTCCCCAGCCAAGGCACAAAAAAGAAATCAATGGAGACTGCTGAGGGGTCCCTGGCCCTGGAGTTTGCCATCTATGCTGGACCAAGAGATGGATTTTCCTGAATTGCTGCAAAAACCCCAGCACCACCACCAGTTTCTGAGCTTTCAGAGAATCACAAATTTATTTATTGCTGGAATGTGCCTTTGAGAAGGATTTCTACTGCTGGTTGCTGAGTTAGTTAGGTTTTATTGTTGTGGGATTTTTTTTTTTCCACAGGAAAGATTTCCAGAGTTGCTGGGGAGGTTGTTTCTTGAAAGGATTGTTGGGGTAAGAAATGGCTGCAGCTGGAGTTAGAGAACCTAAAAATAACCATAATAGAAAAAAACAAATACTGTTGCTCTAGCCACATGACAAAGTAAGCTTAGGATAGAAGATCCAAGGATTTGACCTTGGACTCCTCTTCAGCAGACTCTAAGCACTGACCAAAGTCATCCCCATGGACTTTGCATGGGGCTCCTTGTTGTTTTGTGGGATCCTCACCCTTTCCCCACCAAACTTTCTAAGAACTGAATGCTGTCCCAGCCAGCCAAACATGACTGTTTTGAGAGACGCTCTGGCAGGAACCCATGTTTGTATATGCTCTGATGAATTAGCACTTTCCTGTTCCTTTGGTCTCAGTGGGAACTGCATTAAAACCTTTTCTGTGACATATTCCCTGGCCCCATCCACATACCTGATTAGACAAGCAGAGAGCACTTCAGATTCTTTAAGAGACATCCACTGAATATATAAACTAGCCTAAAAGCATTTTGGAGACCGTACAGGCTGTAATATTAAGTTTAATGGGCCAAGTTCTCATTTTCTTGACTTTTCTGGCCCTTCTCTTAATATCCTTTGCCAAAAATCATTATTCAACAAAAATACTTTCATCTCCACAAGGCTGTATAATCAATATTGCCGGGTGCTACAGGGGCTAAGAGTGGATAATAGCTTCTAGGACTGTGCTAAAGTCCATGGGGTCACTGCTGAAATAAGGTTTGATTTGGTATAAACAAGGGTTCTGCCCTGGATTTTCCAGGTTTGTTGAGATGGAAAGTGTGATGTCCATGTACAATTGTTTTGAGTGATCTCTGGACGGTACTGATTATGGATCATTTGTTGTGTGGACTTGTTGAAGGCACAAGACACCTCCCAGAGACCAAGGACGCAATGTCACACACATAACCAGACAACAATGCCCATGTGACAAACTCCCACTAAATTAACTCCTCTTATTCTTCTTCATGCAATGATGACAAAAGATGCACATCTCCAGGGAACGAGCTCCCCACCTTGCCTGACCCACCTGACAATCACAGGACTCAAAAAATGTCTTACAATAGGGCCTTCACAAATAAGAGCCAACTTGCAACTAGAGGTTGTAAGAAATCAGGCATGAAAGACTCAAGTGAAAAATTTCATCTGGCAGAGTAAAAATGAAACACGTGCCCCCTCCTGGAACAGGCTCATCGTGCCTTGTGCACTCATGAGCACTCATAGATATGTCTCTGTTGCACAGCTAAAATATGAAAAGCTATCATATAAAATGCTGTATTTTTGTCAGCCATCCCTGTACCTTGCAAACCACTTTATACAGGAAAACAACTTTACACTGCACGAAGCTCCACCCATCCAGATGATGTTGTCATTTCCATGGTAACTAAAGTACCTCAAAGGCAAAAGAACAGATGGAGACTGGAGAAAAAAATAATCTAAGGACCAAAAATGAACATATGTAGTGCAAGAAAAAAATCTTGAGCTGTGGGCAGCTATTAGGTTTATTATCACTTGCAAAGGGAGACCTCGATAAACTCAGTCACGGCTCTGCGGTAAGGAGTGGCACAATCAAATCAGCCTTGTGACAATACCAATTTTACAGCAGCCCATATTTCCTCTCCCTTTCCCTTATACGAATCTTAAAAAATAATTGTCCTTGCTCCCTTAATGACGTGTTTTGGTTTAAGGACAACAGCAGCCAAAACAGGCAGAAAGAATGTAACTGGGCTTGACTGCCCATTGCACATCTTCAAGATCAAAGTCTCCAAGAGGGAGCGAGGAGTACATGGTTGTCCCTCTCCAACACAGGCTGCTGTAGCCAGGGGAGCAAAACGGCACATATACAACCTGTATCCCACTACATCCCGCTCACGTGTACTCTGTCTGGCTCCTATACTTCGGATTTATCGTGTGCCACTATATGAAGGACGTGCTGGTAACCTAGCAGCGATTTGGAACATCTTTAAAATTGGGTTAATAGTTATGACACAGTCTTTGCTTGACTTCCTCTGGAATTAGTCCATCTTTGTGGATTTCTGTCAATCAGGAGGGAAACTTGCAATTTACATAGGACAATTTGTTCTGTGTCAGCTTTCTAAGACTCTGAGCAAGGCAAGTGTAATTTGGGAACAGGAGCTGTGATGGAGAGAGAAAAAAAAAAGAAAAAATCTTATATTTTTAGCTTGCTCTCACTAGAAGTTTTCTGCTCTATATTATATAATTTATTTGAGATGCAGAGTTTCATCAAAGTGAAAAAAAGTTAAAAATGTATCCTGTTACCTAAACTCCTCTCAGCTTCAGCTGGACAGAGCTGGTGTAAACTTTGGAGGGAGGAAAACTCATCTGTGAGGTGGGAAAGAAGAGTCTAGGGCATGAGAAATGTGAATTCAAGCTCTCCTGCCCAAGGCTCCCATTGTGACCCAATGTAAATAATTTGAATTTTTTTATGCCTCACCTCCTTGTCTGTAGAATAGGAGCACTGGAGTCTCCTCAAGCCCTGCAGATTGTGAATATAAATGTTTTTCTATGAGACTATGAGCTGCTCAGACCCTGCTATAATCAAGGGCCAAATTAACACCTAAGGTAGCTGCATTCTGTTCGCAAACAATTTTTTATTGTCAGTGACTTTTTACCACCCATGCTGTTAGTCTGCATTTCACTCCTAATGAACAACGGGACTGCTCGAGTCTCTCTTAATCACACATGCTGCTGCATGAGCACAATGTTGTGCAGCTGGAGCAAGAAATGCTTCGTCAGTTAATATTTTAAAGCATAACAAAAAAAAAAAATAAAATTAAAGAAAAACCCATAAAACCGTATTTGTGTATTGAATTCTACCGACACAAGCAACGCTTTTGGTGCTGATGGATTCTTTCTGACTTTCCTCGCTTTTCTTTTCCAAAATCTAAATATCGGGCTGCAAATCTTTATGCTTTCAGTCCTCTCCGCAGCGTAGGAGCTGCAGACAGACGCACGGACATCCATCCCCGCGCTCGCAGCCAGGTGTGGGGCCCGCCGGCAGGGGGCAATGCTTCATGGCTATTCAACCAAAACCACGGAAAACTTAAAAAATCAAAGAGGCTGGTGGGGACAATGACAGAAAAAGGCTCTGTGGTGCTAGAGGCAAAGCAGTACTATAGCCATGCAGCAAAACCCACCCGTGTCAGCCCCAGGCACCCACACAGTCTTGGGTTTTTTCCAAATCTAACTCGCTGATAGAGAAACTCTGTGATAAGAAAACATTGACAAATGACCGAGGTGTGAATTAAAAAGTTGCACTGCACGTTCCCCAGAGCATGGGGAATCAATCAGCCGTCAGTTTTGCAGACCTAGCGTTTCTTGCCCGGTTATCCCTCGGGTTGGGGAGCGAGGGTCGCTCGGGCTGACGCCTGATGCCGCTCACTGTGACTCTGAGGATCTCTGCACCACCTGACACCAAGGCTGGCTATTCCCTGGCACCGGGGTGTCAGGGAATGATAATGAACAGGGAAAGGGAGAAAAGGCAGGTTTAAGTATCCTGAGGCTCTGCTGTAGACCTGGACTGATAAATATAATCTGCTTTCTACTGAGTGTGCTACTGCTTACTGTGGTAAAGGCTCAAGCATCCCACAAGCGCATTGACCAGCCTGATGCCACCAACTGCCTGGCTGGGAAAGGTGTTGTCCCTTAGATGAGACCCAACACAGACAACAGAGGCTTAACACCAGCAGTGATTCTTGCTGAATATTGCACCCTGAGTCTCGTTCTCACTGTTGCATGGGCTGGCAGACGTTCATTCGTGCACATGATGCCAAACACCCCGAATTATGTTTGCAAACTATTATTCAGATAGAGCTTCACACTGAAATGCGATACACCTTGTTCCTCATGTTTCTGTCTTCAAAAGTTTCAGGTGTCCCACAACAATGATAAATAATTTAAGCATATAAAGCATCCATGTGTCAAGTTTTTAGAAGTCCTGGGAGAAAAGGAACAGCTAAGATGATTTATGATTTATGATTTAGATAAAGAAGGGGCATAGATACTGAGAACTGGATATTCTCTATACAGATATTATCCACGGATGGATATCCATATGGATATTATCCATTCCCATCTGAAGGATTTTACACGTTACTAATAACATGTAAGCATGCTCATTTTTTCCTCCAAATAGTTTCTCTTCATGGGGCTGGGAACATACTTGGACAAGACAAATCAAGTATTTCTGATCCAATTAATGTTATCCGTACCTAACAGAGCAGCCCAGTAAAATGCAATGGCAGACCCATCCAAGAACAGCCAGCTGTGCCATACTTGGAGCACTGATCTGGAAGTTGAGGTTCAGATATCTGCTCTGATTTGGACAGGCTGGAAATGGAAGTGATGTTATCACACATCACCAGTGGGATTTTATCATGAAGGTGAGGCTCTGTCCCTTTCTGTGCCATGAAGTCCATCTTGGGTTGGAGAAATTTTCTGAGCCAAACCCAGTCAAAGCAAAAACCTCCAGTTTCAGTGAGTCAACAATTTCTCAGGAAAAGTCTTGATTTGTCGTCACCTTTGGCAGTGTTTCTTTAGTCATTGGATGGCTACTTACAACAAGGAGTATTAAGATTTTGCTTGGTACTATACGGCACCTTTCATCAGAACTGCACTGTGTATACGTTGCTGCTCAAGAGACATTTAGCGATTCTTCTGCAAATCCTTTTTTCAAAGATTGCCAAGCCAGAAAGGACCATCTAGGCCATCTAGTTTGTTTCCAGCTCGTCAGGGTCATCAGTGCTTCAGCATGGCTTAGGCTAAAGAGTAGTTTATTTTATTCAGTTAAGCTTTGTTCCCAGAAAGGAATCCCAAGCCAAATCGAGAATTTCACCAGGGTAATATAACACCTAGGCCCGAAGCAGACCCCAAAGTTTTAAGTGAGGTCTTTCAGTTACAGTCCATGGACAGAGTTAGAAATTAGTTGGATTTACAGTAGGTAGGGGTCACTTAAACTGTTATGTAGGAAATGCTGAAGGGAGGAATAGTTCCAGCCCTGCTTCTTTGAGAAATTAGGTACCTAACTCCGGTCCCTTGGTATCATGTAATTTCCTCACTTACAAGGCATTTTTCCTCTGGAATCAAATCTATTTCTGATAGCTAAACATAATTCTTCAACACTTGCCCTGCAAATCATTTTCTCCAGCCCTCAATCATTTTTTGTGGCTCTTTTCTGTACCCTCTCCAATTTTGTCACCATATGTTTTAGAATGTGGCTGTCATATCCATAAACAGCCTCTTAGATTCAACCTTACTAGTGCCATACACCACAAGTCACCTGGGTGCGGGGCCAGGGATCACATCAGCCCTTTCAGATTTGAGGGTCCAACTCAAAGAAAGCACTGCAGTGCTTGTCCAGGTTTTTGTCTGTGCTTGCAAGAAGCATCTCATTGCATCTAGCATCTTACTGCATTAAAATGCATTTTGTTTGCCCAAGCCAGACGGTGCAGTTTGTTATATCAGGCTGCCCTGGACTCTAGTTCTTTGCTGTTTCACCAACCATAATGTCATCTACAAACGTCATCAGGAGTAGTTTTATATTTACTTCCAGATCACTGATGAATAGCATAAGGGAAAACTCTAGTAACACTCCTCTTCGACAATAATTCTGCATTGACAATTACTTTGAGAGATCTGTCAGTTAGGCAGTTCTTAACTCATTTCATGTCTGCTCTTGTCCTGAACCCAATTACTTTTGCTTAGCTAAAACATATCTTCTAGGAAGTCATCCAGTCTCCAACCTGAAAATGTCATGAGATGGTGTTTTTTACCAATCCTCCTATTAAGTTTCTGGAATGATTAATCACTGTGAACCAAGTACGTCTTCATTGCAATGTGATCTTTTCTCTGAATTCAGCTTCTAGTTATCAATTCCTTTTTATGACTTTCCTAGCTAGATTAAACAATTCTTTATACCTGGAATTCCCAAGCAGATCCAGTACTTCCATTCACTCCCTATCCTAAATTATGTAGCTTTAAATTACCTCCTGCCAGTCCTGTGCTTCATTGAATGATGTTATACTTCTGTTAATGTGTTGTGCTTCTTATTCGTGTTACTGTTTCTATATTAGTTTATAAAGCCTTAAATACATATAAGTATGTATATTCAAGGCATATATACATATAAATGCAAAATTGTAATCAGTGTGAAAACTGTGATTGAAATCCACACCATCATAGATCAACAATGCACATGAGAATGCTTATTAGTAATTATTTCCTTTGAAGTTATTTATGAGGGAAAGAATTCCATGAGCTTATGAGATCAGAGTTACTTGTTTGCTCAGGAAAGACTGTGAAATATAACCACAACTGTAAGAGCAGTAACAAACTGATGGATGTTGAAAGAGCTCCAGGAGGCAAACATTCAAAGGTTTTCAAAAGGACTCACATGTCTGAGCAGCCTGAGCAAAGGGCAGGTCCTGGTCTTCTGCTGGTGTGTCAGCAAGTGCTGCATCATTGAGCCCTACAGCTTTTGTATGCTGCCTGATTACAGAGAGATGATTAGTCACTGGCTTAGTATGGGGAAGAAGGCTGTGGAGAGATCTGAGAGATAAGAAAGTGTGGACTTGAACCTGAGCCACCCATGTGGTCATCTCCTACCTGTAATACAATGTGGCTAAGCTACCAAGCTTTTCTTCTAATTGTCCTGGTTAAGAAATTGGAGACAAAATCTTTTTCTTTTGTTTTTAGACAATAGTGAGCATGGCACAGTCTTTGTCAATATCAAGAAGATGCTAAGATAGGGATAACAGTAGTCAGCTATCAAAATAATGTGAAAGAGAAATGGTTTGGGGATGCTGGGGGTATAAATATCCTAAAGCCATGGAAAATCAACCAAAAGAGGGTGGTTATGTCTTCTAAAATTAGTTTTTCACTTGGTTTCCAATCCTTTGGCCCTGAATTTTGATTCTTGCCTGCCATTGTTCACACAACAATGTTGAAACTTGATACCACATGTCTGAGGGATTTACAAAATAAAAGGGCAACTTTAAAAATCACTGTTATTTCTATTTTGGGGCCAATTGTTCAAACAGTTGGATTTCCAGTTCTTGAGCAAAAAAATGGGAGGTTTGACATACATTCACATTTCCCCCCTGTTTTCAACTGTCTTGGAATACAACCGCTCATCACTTAGGTTGTAGTGGGATACAATGAATTGCAAACTATTCTATGTCCAAGAGTTTATGTGTGTATATGGAGCGGGGGGGAAAGGGGGGAGAGAGAGACAGGAGTGGGAGAGAGAGAGGGAGAGAGATGTCTTCTGTCTACAGCTCAGAAGTGTGCTAGACAGCTGAGAAGCTAAAACACACAAAGAAACTGGTCTGATTTAAGCAATTAATAAAATTGTAACTGGTTATTTTTAATTATTTGTTTGTATTTTTGAATCATATAAATCTTTACCAGTGTTTTACCGTGGGCCTTGCAAGATACAACATTTTTTCTTTCACATTAACTTAAAAATCACCCAATAATTCTGCATAACATAAATTCATACCTTGAACCTAGAAAGGCTTATATACATATTTAACTCAATGTGCTATTTATATAAAAATAACAGGCTCATGGCCTTCATTATAAAACCTCTGCCTGTCTCATACGGTCAAGGTTATGTACAGATTGTTAGACACAAATAGGAAACTCATCTCAGGTCTGCTGCAGGAACCAAACCAACTTTATGAATGTCATAGTATTTTTTTACATAAAAAGAACAAAGACAAGGAAATCTCCTTTTTCAGATTATCCATTTATGTTGTACAAACTCCCTGACACACAGCAGAGTCAGGGGGAGGAGATTTGAAAAAAGAAAATGTTCTAGATCTAGAAGACAAAACCATAGGTAAGAAAACCTTTGATGCCAACCCTGATCCACAACGATTTATACACACACATCCTACAAGGTGACCACTCAAAGGAATGGGTCTTTTTCTGCTTATGAAATTTATCCTGATAGGTCCTTTCAGAGATTGAGGTCTACAGGTAACCAGGTGTGATTTTTTTTCCAGTTATACATAAGACAGAACTAAAAATAACTTTGGGTCAGTCAAAAACTTCCTTTAGTAGTTTTGAAGGTTCTTTATTTTTTTTTTTTAATTCCCCATGTTTTCAAAGTAAGTGAGCATTAAATAAGTCATTATCTCATTTGCTTCCAAGATTGAACTTCTCAGTTTGAAATTATTTAAGTGGGGCTGCTTAAATACATTCATATACATACATGTATACTCTCCAGAAGAAAAGAAATACAAGATAAAAAGAGCAAAGGCTCTCAAAATACTTTTTTATCCCAAACTTATTAAATATAAACAAAACACTATTTTATAACAAAGGAAAATCAAAAGTGGGTTGAGTTGTTTTCTTATTATTATTATTTTGGTCCATAATTTGGTTTTCTGTGTTAATCCAGTCAAGCCAATTATTTGCTAAACATGTGTTGGATTATTCCAAGGAGGAAGACGATGGTTAATGGAGCTTTTTGACATACAGAATTCACCTGCCAAAAGTTTTCAAAACCAAAATTCTTCACAGGAGAATGTCTCTGGCAGCTCTGCCAAGAAATGTTGAAACTATTTATTTTGTTTCATTTGGATACAAAATAACAAAATGTAGCTCCAGTTGGGTGATTCAATTTAGACAAAGAAGCCTCCCTTCCACGTCAAAGCGCTGATTCGAAATGACAATTCTTGTTTGGTTTCAATCAGAAATGTCAACATTTTCAGTGTGACATTTCCCATTCAAAAGTTTTTGAGTTGCATATTTGCTTGGGATGGAGGTGGGACTGATCTGTTGGTCATTGGGGTGTTTTGTGTATTTTATGGATTTGTTTATTTGTTTTCTCCTATTGGTGGAGAGCAGCAGGAGGAAAGGACCATGAGAGAAGAAGGATGGGCACAGCCTGTTGCTTCTATCCCAGCTTATCAGTTTGGGAATTGTAGGTATCACAGTGAGGTCAGTCACGTGGAGAGATCCAAAGGGAAATAATGGGTTGGTGTGCTTTTTATCTAGGAGCTTTTCCCTGAAAGCATGAGGAAACACAGCAGGACTGAGGGCACATACTCGCTCAAGGAAGTTGAGCCTACTGAGGGTGCTGGTATCTCGTGGGCTTCACAAAGCTCTCCTACCCAGCTGGTGTTAGACTGGGACCTGTGTCATAGATCTGTTGCTGCACATTTAAGGGTTTGTGGCATATGAACAAGCTTCTGTGGCTGGTGGGGGTCAGCCCAGGTAGTCCTTGCATCAGTTGAACCCTGAATTCAGGTCACTCGGACAATGGCCTGCAGTTACCATTTGTCCCAGAGCAAAGAGGAGAAACTCGGTGTACTTTGAGCCTCCTGCAACACTCTGGGACAGGGATCCCTGTGGCAGCATCTCCACAAGGGATCAAACATGCAGAGATACCAGGGGGTACCTCCTACTGCCCCCCAGTGTTACCTTCACCTGTAAGTACACTTCCAGGGCTCCATCCCACAAATCTCCCCTTTTCTGGGGGTTCCTCCTCATCACCTGTGTGATTACTCAGGCAAGCCAACAATTTACTCCTGTGAGTCAAGGTTTGCCAAACTGGCAGCCCTAACAGCAGCGCCATCCAGGCCGCTGGCAGAGCAAGGGTGCAAAAGCAGAAGCCCAGGGGCTTGGATTTTGCACAGCTCCACCGTCCTGGAGTTGAATTTGTGCTGTATTTTGGGCACTGTTGCTGCTTCATACTGAAAAAGGAGGGCGGGGGGAGGGGGGGGCTTTAATCATTAAAATAGGTGTTGGGAGTCCTTGCTTGTCTACCCAAGCCCCAGAGAGGGATCCCTCACCTCGCGTCTGAACAGCAGTCACTGCACCCCAAAAATCCCCCACATAGGCCAATGAGCCTGCAGGGGCTGAGCTGTGGAAAGGATACTGGGGGCAGGGGGGGAAAAGGGGAGATTGGAGTGGGATAAACACCACTAACCTGATCCTCACCTTCTCTGCCTTTTCTCCCCTGCCCCCATCACTGCTGCTGTTGTGTCAGGTAGTGGCACTGTTGAGTACATTAACCCAGGGCTGAGCATTGCAGCCACACCGAGTGTGTGTCTGTGTCTCTGTGTGTGTGTGTGTGTGTGTGNCTGATCATTACCATTTATTCCACGCACACCCCCCCGCCCCAGTGCTGCAGGACTCCGGGAGCGAGCAAGAGAAACAGAGGAAAGAGAGAGACGGAGGCATCAGCCCCCAGATCTGCTTAAACAAATCGCCGCCCCTTGCAGGGAGGGAGT
>VZTV01010761.1:10314-29375 GCA_013400875.1 Anhinga rufa
TCCTGCCGCGGCCGGCCGGCCGAGGGTGAGCGTGGCTCCTCCCGACTAGCCGGCTCTGGGTGGCTCGCGCTGTTAACAGCTCCGGCAAAGCGGGTTCGGGCAGGTGACGCGATACCGTGCCACCTTCCCTCGGAGATCCCCTATTATTTTTGGATTAAAAAGAACCCGAGATTTGCCAGTTGAATTCTGCTCTAACCAGCAGCGGCTCCAAGCCGCGGGTGCTCGGCAGAGCCCGACGGCTGCCTGGATGGTCCTGGGCGTTCAGCGGGGAGCGCCGGCGGCCCCGTTTCGCTCTGGGGAGAAGCGCTTTCCCCGGCGGCTCCGTCCCGCGGCAGGGCCGGCACGTAAATCCCCGAGACTGGCAGGTTAGTGATTGTATATGCGTATGTGCGCTTTCCCTAATTATGGAATAATTAGGGACATGCAGAGATAAAAATTACTACTAATATTTACTCTAGACTCTCTTTTTTTAAATAACCTCTCTCTCTCTCTCTCGCTCCTTCGCCGAGTCTTGGTGGAAATAACTTTGCAGATCCCGGTTAATGAATATTTGTAAATGCAAGAACATTCGGCGCCGGAATATCCAGAGGGCATCCTCTCTCTGCCTTGTAATTTTTTTTCACGAGATATTTAATATTTATGGTTCCACAGCCTCGTGAATAAAGAGCCACCCGTAAACCCCCAGGAGCTCAGGGGCTGGGGATATTTATGGCGCTTCCTCTTTTTCTTTTCAATTACAAAGACACCTCACATAATTAAGTGCTAATAACCTTGTTAATCTAAAATTGATACTCTTTCTCCTGGCCATCTCTTAATAGAATTAAAAACAGATTAATAATCAAGGGTGCGAGGCATCGCACGCAATTAAGGGAGCGGGGGCCGCGCTCCGGCCGTGGCTGGGCTCCCGGGGAGGCGGCGGGAGCCAACGCCGGGCTGGGCCGGGCCGGTGGGACGTAATAAGGCGCGGGTGATGCAGGGCTGGGGCTCCCCGGCCGCCTTCCCTCGTGCTCTTTACGCAGCTTCAGTTTCTAAGACAAACAGCCATGTAACGCCGTCTCCTAATGAAACTGTTTTATGTTAATTAATTATGTATCAAGGCTCATTTTCATGCGTGGCCCAGCTCCGCTTCCCCTCCGCCGAGCCTTTGATCTGTCAAAGGCTAAACGGGAGATAAATAATCAAATTAAAAAGCAGCCTGGATGGAAATAAACACATTTTAGAAGTGTTGTCTGGCGGTTAGAGCAAGGCACCGAGTAATCGGGCTCGTGGCTTGGGTGCCGCTCCGCTGCGCCGGCGCGGCGTGGGAAGCTTCCCGTGCCGCGGTGTCCCCGAGCCCTGCCGCCACCCCTGGGGCCAGCGCCGTGGCCCCGGGCACGGAGGGGGGGCTCGGGGGCGGCCGGAGGGTGGCTGCTCGTCCCCTCCAGGAGGCGGTGGCCCTGGAGGACTTTATCTGCACCATGCTGATGGAAAAACTCAAAGTTTGCAGCCTGTTTTCCTTCCAGGTGGTGGAAGACCCCCGGCAGCTCTGGGCCGCAACCGGTCTGTGCCCAGGGTAGCGGGGATGTCAGCGGCNCGGCGGCCTCGGCTGCTCTGGGGGTGCCGGCAGCGGCGGCCGAGGGCGGCGTGCGAGCAGAGCCCTGTGCCTGCCTGGCACCTCCCGCCGCGGGGGCCAGGCTGGTGCGGTGCCATAAATCAGGTGTTGCTCTAACAGTAAACACCCTACAGCAGAAATTGCAGATTATAATTGTGGAGTGCTTTATAGCCGTAATAAAATTGTGGTGTTCTAGCCTGCATGTAATTACCGGCTAATAGATTTCTTCTTAAAGGGCTTAATACAGAGACGGACCCCGGCTGCTGAGCGCTGCGGGCAGCCGCGGCTTTGCCCACCCACCGCTTCTGCGGCGCCGGCGCTTTGGGTGGCGGGCGCGGGGGCTCCCGCCCGCTGCGGGCCCTGCCGCGGCCCCGAGGGACCCCTTTCCGATGAGGACGTGGACTAGGGCCTGCGGAGAGCCGCCGGGAGCGGATGCTGGCGGAAGGGACCCCCGCTGCAGGGGGGGATTAGAGGCTCTTGGCCGCTGCTCACGCTGCGACCTTCCTCGTCCCGCTCAGCGTAAACAGAGCGGAGCTCTTGCCCCTGGCCGTGCTCCTGGTGTGCCGGTGGAGATGCCAGCCGGCGCCATGCCTGGAGCTTGTTCAGCTAGCGGATTAGGAGGGAGTTTATTATATTGCGCCGGCTCCTCTTAGGGGTGTTTTGATGGCAAGGTGGTTGTTGTTTTCTCTCCAGGTGCGCTCGAGTGTGCTGCAGCCTGCGAGCAGAGCCGGGCCGGCGCTGCGCAGGGCGAGCGAGCGTGCTGTGCCGGGCATCGGCCAAATCCAGCCCCGCTCAAGTGCCGCCCCGCGAGGTCTCCAGCCTACCGGAGCAGCGCCCCGTCCTGGGCAGAGGACGTGGGGACGCCGCGTCCCTTTGTCAGCCAGCACCGCTCCAGCGCTGCAGGTGAGCATCCGCCACCTTCACCAGTGCCGNGGGGATATTTATGGCGCTTCCTCTTTTTCTTTTCAATTACAAAGACACCTCACATAATTAAGTGCTAATAACCTTGTTAATCTAAAATTGATACTCTTTCTCCTGGCCATCTCTTAATAGAATTAAAAACAGATTAATAATCAAGGGTGCGAGGCATCGCACGCAATTAAGGGAGCGGGGGCCGCGCTCCGGCCGTGGCTGGGCTCCCGGGGAGGCGGCGGGAGCCAACGCCGGGCTGGGCCGGGCCGGTGGGACTGGGGCCGGCGCGGGTGATGCAGGGCTGGGGCTCCCCGGCCGCCTTCCCTCGTGCTCTTTACGCAGCTTCAGTTTCTAAGACAAACAGCCATGTAACGCCGTCTCCTAATGAAACTGTTTTATGTTAATTAATTATGTATCAAGGCTCATTTTCATGCGTGGCCCAGCTCCGCTTCCCCTCCGCCGAGCCTTTGATCTGTCAAAGGCTAAACGGGAGATAAATAATCAAATTAAAAAGCAGCCTGGATGGAAATAAACACATTTTAGATGTGTTGTCTGGCGGTTAGAGCAAGGCACCGAGTAATCGGGCTCGTGGCTTGGGTGCCGCTCCGCTGCGCCGGCGCGGCGTGGGAAGCTTCCCGTGCCGCGGTGTCCCCGAGCCCTGCCGCCACCCCTGGGGCCAGCGCCGTGGCCCCGGGCACGGAGGGGGGGGCTCGGGGGCGGCTGGAGGGCGGCCGCTCGTCCCCTCCAGGAGGTGGTGGCCCTGGAGGACTTTATCTGCACCATGCTGATGGAAAAACTCAAAGTTTGCAGCCTGTTTTCCTTCCAGGTGGTGGAAGACCCCCGGCAGCTCTGGGCCGCAACCGGTCTGTGCCCAGGGTAGCGGGGATGTCAGCGGCGGACACAGTTTTGGGAGAATTTAACCCAATCTCTGACAATTTGTTACACCTCGGCAGAGGCAGATGTGCATCCATATTCATTTTGGAGGAACTTCAGAAATTACAGCTCCATCAGCACAGCCAGCCCGACGCTGCAGCCCTCCAGCCTGGGCTCCCGTTCAAGCAGAAGAGGTGAGGACGGTGGCGAGGGCTCGTCCTCCGCGGCCGCCCGGAGCCCGGTCCCCTCGGCGGTGGGGCCGGGGACTGCGGGACCGCGAGGGGCACGGCTGACCTTGGAGCGTCGCCCACGGGGCGCGAGAGCCGGCCCAGCTCCCGCCCGAGCCCGCTTTGCCGCCTTGGCTCCCCGGCTGTGACCCCGGGGCGGTGCGCAGCCCGCGGCCGTCCCCGGCAGCCTCGGCTGCTCTGGGGGTGCCGGCAGCGGCGGCCGAGGGCGGCGTGCGAGCAGAGCCCTGTGCCTGCCTGGGACCCCCCGCCGCGGGGGCCAGGCTGGTGCGGTGCCATAAATCAGGTGTTGCTCTAACAGTAAACACCCTACAGCAGAAATTGCAGATTATAATTGTGGAGTGCTTTATAGCCGTAATAAAATTGTGGTGTTCTAGCCTGCATGTAATTACCGGCTAATAGATTTCTTCTTAAAGGGCTTAATACAGAGACGGACCCCGGCTGCTGAGCGCTGCGGGCAGCCGCGGCTTTGCCCACCCACCGCTTCTGCGGCGCCGGCGCTTTGGGTGGCGGGCGCGGGGGCTCCCGCCCGCTGCGGGCCCTGCCGCGGCCCCGAGGGACCCCTTTCCGATGAGGACGTGGACTAGGGCCTGCGGAGAGCCGCCGGGAGCGGATGCTGGCGGAAGGGACCCCCGCTGCAGGGGGGGATTAGAGGCTCTTGGCCGCTGCTCACGCTGCGACCTTCCTCGTCCCGCTCAGCGTAAACAGAGCGGAGCTCTTGCCCCTGGCCGTGCTCCTGGTGTGCCGGTGGAGATGCCAGCCGGCGCCATGCCTGGAGCTTGTTCAGCTAGCGGATTAGGAGGGAGTTTATTATATTGCGCCGGCTCCTCTTAGGGGTGTTTTGATGGCAAGGTGGTTGTTGTTTTCTCTCCAGGTGCGCTCGAGTGTGCTGCAGCCTGCGAGCAGAGCCGGGCTGGCGCTGCGCAGGGCGAGCGAGCGTGCTGTGCCGGGCATCGGCCAAATCCAGCCCCGCTCAAGTGCCGCCCCGCGAGGTCTCCAGCCTACCGGAGCAGCGCCCCGTCCTGGGCAGAGGACGTGGGGACGCCGCGTCCCTTTGTCAGCCAGCACCGCTCCAGCGCTGCAGGTGAGCATCCGCCACCTTCACCAGTGCCGCGGTCGGGCAGCGAGGAGGAGGGAGCCAGCGGCCAGTGTGGGAGCAGTGTTGGGCGGCTCCAGCCTGGGCTCCCGCAGCGCCCCAAGTCCCGCCTCTCGCTAGGACGGCGGCGTTTGCCCGGGCTGACGTGCCAGGGTGCCTCTGCAGAGCCAGCCCCAGGGCTGGTGCCCAGCGGGACCGGCCAGGGCTCTCGGCGAGGCCACGGCACCCGCCGGGGCCAGCCAGCCCCACGCAGCCTGACTTTGCGTGCCACCACCCGGCAAAGCTGCGGCTCCCGGCCCCACGCCGCCGACTCGCCCCGCTGCCGGGAGGCGAAGCTGAGCGCGGCGCAATCAAAGGCAGCGTGCAGAGAGCGTCGTCCCCTCCAGTCTTGCCCCGGGCCCTGCCTTTGGGCTTCTGAAGGCTTTATTCCAGCGGTGTCAGTTCTCATTAATCCCCACATCAAAGCCGGAGCTGCCAAACATCCTGGAGAGATCATGCGGGCTTCCTAAGCGGCGTTGCCGGCAGGCAGGCAGGGGAGGCGGAGGGGCAAGCTGCGCAGGGAGGCTCGGGGCCGCTCGGGGCAGAGCATCTGCCGCCATCCGAAGCCCCGAGGGAGGCGGTGAGCGGAGCTGCGAAGGGAAGGTGCGAGATGCCTCCTGGGCGAGGGGGCGCCCGTTTGCGGCCAGGCCTCCAATGCACCGCGTAGGTGCAAGCAAGAAAAACAGATTTTGTGAGGAAACACTGGAAAAGAAGAGAGGGCGCTCCTGCGTGCCGGAGAGCTTAATTTGCCCCGCTGAGGTCCTCTCTGCTGCGCTGTCACTGCGAGGCCAAGTTTCCCTCCCTGCTCCACCACGGCTCCGCATCCCTCCAGCGAGCTAATCGGGTCAATGCATTTTTAACATGGCATAGGAAATCTTTATATTTTTTGTCAGACTCATTCTTCTCCCCGCTCTCTCCGTAGGGGGCTGAATTATTTAATGCTGAATATCAAGCAGCGATGTTTTCCCTTCGCTGGGCTGCTGACTGTGCACTTTAGGGCTGGCAAGATTGGCAGATGGCCGCTCTCCGAGGTGGGCGGAGGGGGAGCCCATCGTACCGAGCAAATTACCCACTTACCGCCAGATTTACGGAACAGCTCCGATCCCGCTTCCAGGCCTCCAGACAAAGAGGGCGCATTTGCGGAAGCGCCGAGCCGCCGCCGGGACCGAGCGCTCGCGAAGCGCCCCGTTCCCCGTCTCCGTGCGCAGCGGGGAAGTCTGCTGAAGCGCGAGGGTTGACTTCCATCCCGGGAAAGGGCTGGAAGAGCGGAGCGGAGCGGAGCGGGAGCGGCCGGGGGAGCCAGCAGCCTCGCACCGGCAGCTCCCCGCTTCGTGCCGCGGTGGTGCCGGCCGAGCAGCGGGCAGGGGCGGCCCGTGCCTGGGTGCGCTGGCGGGGTGCGGGTCGCGTGCGGCGATCGTCACAGGCCAGGTGCCGAAACACAAAGGGCTGGTTTGTGTATCGGGGTTTATCTTTTCCATTAATGGTTTTCTAAATTGGTGGCAGTGGAGCAAAAAAACCCAATTTGAACTCGGAGCATGCATGATTACTATTGTAATAACCTTGGCTAATAAGAATATGATGTGGTGTTAGGCTGGGAAAGAAAACACATTTCTCATTAGCTTTTTGATTAATTACTCCACATAATTTCCTAGGGGGACATGCCTGGGCCTGATTGCCTTTGCTTTTGACGCGTGGAAGTGGTTTACCTTAACTTAATAATTTTCTCGGTGACATTTTAATGGCAGTCCTCAATTAATCTCCAGCCGGCTCGAGGCAGCGCTGCCTTGTCCGGGCAGAGGGCAGGCCCTTGCCCTCCCCTCGCTCTTCTGGGGGCTTCGGCACATCGCCTTTGCCCGCCCTTCTGCGGAGCAGGCTGCCCTGCCGCTGCTGCCCGGCACAGGCACCGGGGCGGCGCAGGGCTGGAGCACCTCTGTGCCGCGCGGTGCCGGAGTCGCTGGTCCTCCCCTCCCCTGCCCTTCCCTTCCCCGTGATGCTCTGCCGCCACGCGTTCTAAATACCTGGGAGCGCGGCGGCCGCGCAGCCGCTTCCTTGCCTGGCGAGCGCTGCCAGGGATCCAGCTGTTAGAAGGCATATGTTTACACGGCTTGGAAGCGACCAATTTCCTTCCTTGCATTATAATACAAATATTTTACAGGAGCTAAAACATTCAAAGATCGTTTGATGTTGCCACGTGGAGCGGAATCAAATGAGGGTGGGAAGCAGGGGAAGAAATGAGAGGGGAGCAAGCAGAGATTCATTTGTTTCCCTTGCTGAAAATTGAATTATGCTGCATATTTCTGCATCATAAAATTACCCAGAACATTGATCTCTGCTTATTGTTTGAGGAGCGGGTGCTTGGCTCGTGCCACCGCGGCGCCGCACAGGGCCACCTCTCATGTGGCTGTGCGTGGTGGTACCGTGGGAGGGAATGCTCCCGCTCCTGCTCCTGCTCCCGCTCCTGGTGGCACGTCCCACACCCGGGACGTGCATCCCGCATCCCAAGTGCATCCATGTGCTGATGGAGTCCCTACCTGAGTGGTGCAAACAAAAAGCCCCGCAGCTGAGCCCGCGCTGTTAGACCAGACTTGAAACGTGGGCGGGCCCATCCGCGTTTCCCCTAACTAAAATGTCAGCACAATTCCACCTCTCGCCCCGCTAGCCTGACGTTTCTGGGGCTATTGTCTGAGCGCCGATCGCCCGCTGCTGGAAGCTGTTTGCCACAGCCCTCTTCTGCCTCCGCTCTTGCCTTGGCGCTTGCCCAGGACCTTCATCCCGCTGCTCACCCCTGCCTGCTCCCGGGGGCTTGCAGCGAGTACAGCCAGGTCCTGGCTCGTGCTAGCGCTCCTCGCGGGAGGCTTTGTGGCGCGATGCCCGCGGCCAGAGCGAGATGTTTTCCCAGCAAGAGGGCAGAGACGTGGGGAAGGACCTGCAAGTGGAAAAATCACCTGGGGCTGACGGCCCCGCTGCCCTTGGGCGGCTGCGGGGCAGGCAGCGGAGGCAGGGGAGGTCCTGGAGGATGCAGACGTGTTTTAAAGGCAATGCTTAGCGGGGTGCAGCGGTGGGGCCCGGGCTCAGCTCCCGCTGGGTGGCCCCGTGGCAGAGCCGACCTCCCCATCGCAGGCAGCCCCTTCCCGGGGCTTTTCCCAGGGCTGCATCGGAGACGCTCAGCCCGCGCTTGTGCTGCGGGGCAGCTGCCTGCTCTGCCTGTGCCACGGCTGCAGGGTGGAGGGGCCGGAGCGGGTCCCCAGGAGCAGAGGGAGGCCTCCGGCATGTGTGCTCGCCACCCCGCTCGAGAGCTCCACGCGAGCAGGATCTGCTCCCACAGCCGGGCCGAGAGGCGTGAAGCCCGGCGCTGGAGGGGGCTGGCGCCATCGGCCGAGCGCGCAGGGAGGACAGGAGGGATTACTGCCCAAATCCTGCCCCTTCTCGTGCTCCGCGGCGGCGGCCGCCTCCTCCCGTGCGAACGCGCCCCTGCAAGCAGCGCTCACATCAACGGGGTGAGGAGCAACCCGAACGGGGCTGCCAAGGAGAGCGGGTGGCAGGAGGTCCCTGCAGAGCCCGCGCGGGGTTTGCGTGGCGCGGCGGGCACGGCAGCACCCTCGGCGCTGCCAGGAGGAGGAACGCTGCCGATATTTACGTTCCCATCCAAACGCACGGCTCAAAGCCGACGCTTCAAACTGTTCGACAACATCTCAAGGATTAAAAAGTTGCAGGGGAATCATGAACCTATACTGCTAATCTGGTTTTGCTTGTCAGTTGACAAATCACTTTACAGACCCCCTCTGCAGCTTCCCGCGGGCCCCGCGTTTGCAGGTTCGGGATGTGCCAGCTTCCAGTCCCCGTGCCTCGGCGGCTCGCGCCGCGTTCCTCCTCGGAGTGTCATTGCGCTGGCTCGGAGCGGGGCTAGGCAGCGGGCTGTCGGGGCTGCAAGCAGCGGTCAGGTCAGCTGGCGAGGGCCACGCGGTTTGCGGTCGGGAAGTACCGCGGCGAAGGGCGGCTTTGGGAGCTGCAGGGGGCCGGGGTGGGCATCGCAGGGGCAGCGGCGGCTCGGTGGGAGCGCTCTTCTCCTCTCGCCAGGGGGAACACTGCTTTGCTCTGCTGTGGCGTTTCAGCTGGATTTAGGGCTCGGTAGGGTGAAGCCGCTGTTATCTCGGGCGGCCTGTTTGGATAAACGCGGCGGCTTGCTGCCAAAGCCTCTGCCCGCTCAGCAGCCCTGCCGCTGCAGCAAGCGCCGCTCCGCGCGGCTGTGCCCAGTGCTCCCACGCCTGTATCCTCCCTGGGGCTCCCGGGAGTGCCCACCCTGTGCCGGCTGCAGCCCCAAATCCAGCGGAGCCGGAGCGGGTCCCTGCCAGGCTCGGAGAGGAGGGACCCGCTGGGGAGGCAGCGCTCAATGCCACGGGGCTTTTCTGCATTGGCTTCTTTTTATCGTGATTCTTTTTCTCTTCTCTTCTTTCTCTCTTCTGGCCGGTGCCAGGCGAGTTGATGAATTGTCCCAACATATATTCTGTCTGGAAAGAAAACACGTATCATATATATCTCTGACAAGTTATTATTCTTCCTTATCAGAATACGCGTGCATCCAGCCGCGCCATAACTCACCCTTTGCATCGCCCGTGTAACCAGAGAGGAGGAGCGCGGCGGCTTCGTACAGCGCCTGCGGCTCCGGCACGGCCCCGGCTGGGGGTGACCCCTGGGCTGGGAGCGCCGGGGCGCCAGGCAGCAGCCGGGCAGAGGGGCGGCGTGCCTCCGCCGCCCGCCAGCTGCGGCGGGGAGGCGAGGGCGTCCCGTCGAGCTGACTCGGCGCCTGCCGCACCTCCAGCTGATGGCTGCAAATTAAATTTCACGCCCATGAGCTGGAGGAGCCGGCGTGCGGCGCGGCGAGAGGGGAAGAGGGCCGGATGGCGGGGGCGATCCGCGGCGAGGCTTGCCGGCGCAGCCTCCCCGCCCCGGCTCGGTGGGCACATAGGGGACCCGGCCGTGCCTGCGAGTGTCCTGGGCGCCCCCGAGCCGGGTTCCTTCCAGCCGCGCTGGTCCTGAGCTCCTCCGCAGCAGGACACGGGTGCTGCCGGGCGCCCCACGGCCCCGTCCTGCCCCGCGCAGGGGATGCGCCGCGAGGTTGGCTGAAAGTCGCTGCGCAGATGAATGAGCAAACACTTCTCTGCTTTTTTCTCCCCGTGACGGCTGCCCCGGACACTGAGAGGGAGCCCAGCGGGGCACCGGCTCTGCCTGGGCTTCAGGAGCGAGGGGAGGCGTGCGCTGCGGCGTGGGGCCGGCCCCAGGGACGCTCGGGGCGTGGGGTGGGCTCCCCCAAAGGCGGGAGGTGCAGGGGTCCCCGCCACGCGAGCAGCGGGAGCGCTCCCCGTCCCCGCCGCAGCGCCTTTAATGTTTAACTGATTAAGATAATAGCTGTTCCATCTCCGTCGGTTTGAAACATGATCTAATAGGGATCTTATAACAAAAGTTGCTAAGCAGCTATGACATGATTTACTAATAGACTCTGAATGTGCTGTAACTGAGACGGAAATTAATTTAGCGATTAGGAGATTAGTATACGGAGTAGAGAGTAGCCTTGCCTTTGAAGGCCAGGAGGAACCGCCGGGATGAGGAGCTCCAGTGACGCCTTCGTGGACGGCGTTGAACCTCGACGCCTCCTTCCAGACTCGGGCGAGGCTGCAGGAGACGGAGCGCTGCCTAATTTTCCGCTGTATACCGTATCCGTCCCGATGCATCTGTTAGTATTGCTTTGTTTTCGCAGGCACCAGAGCCTGGTACCTGGGGAGAAAAATCCCGAGCTGCTCCCCCGCCTCCAACCTGCCCGAGTCCGGGACAGAGGCAGCGCCGGGACCGCGTACTGGGAGGGAAGCTCGCCGGGCTCGCAGCCTGCCTCTGCTTATTTTTGTTGATTCTTTTTAGCAGCAGCTGGGCATCCATATTTATTGAGGGGACGAGAAGGAGCACCGACGGCAGTCCCAGGAAAGCGGAACATCTTGTAATTATCCGGGTAGCTCGGCCGGCGCGGGCGCGCGCAGGCTCCCGAGAGCGCGGCTGACCGGGAGCGCTGCTCTGATTTCCCAGCCCTGGGTCACCGGGGAGGGCGAGCGGCAGAGAGCGGATGTTAAACACGCTCTGAACATTGCAGGGAGGAAAGGAGCTCACGGACAAGCCTCTCTCCTGTTGGAAGGAGCGGGGTGGGGAGCCCATCGCCTCCTGCTCGGCGGCTCCGCGGCCAGGAGAGAGCTGCCTGCTTCCCCAGCTCTGCCCGCTCCCCTTGGCCGGATCTGGAGGGGGAGCAGAGCAGGGGAGCAAAGCGCACCCCAAAGCCTCCCCGGGAAGGCGCAGGGGAGCAGAGGGCCTCGCGCTTCCCCGGGTGCGCGCCGGCAGCAGCAGGCAGCGCTTGCCACGGCCACGGAAGCCGGCGTGAGGGTGGCGGGCGGGAGCGATGCCCTGTGCCCTGCCACGAGACCCGCCGGCGGCGTGGCCTCCCTCCCCGCAGCGGCGGCGGGGCAAAAGCTGGGCTGGGGGACGGGGAGCGGGGGAGAGCGGAGCAGCAGGGAGGATGCAAGCGGCCGCGTGCTGGCGGCAGTGGTGCTCCCAGGCGCCAGCGTGCCCCGGTGCGAGGGGGCCCGGGCACGAGGGAGCGCGTGGGCATGGCGCCAGGCGTCCCCCTGCGCCCCGGGCGCTCCAGGGGACGGCACCCGAGGCACCGCCTGAGCTGGTGAGGGAGGTGGCGCTTCCAGACAGCAAAACCTGGTCTCCTAAGGATGCCGATAAGCTTTCTGACAGAGGGCAGGAGTGCGAGATGCAGAGGAGCATGTTTCTTCTGCCCCCCCGCTATTATTTTTTCCTCCCGTAGCTATCTCTGGGCGCAGCCTTGCAAGAAGAAAAGCTTGTGGGCATCTGTGCTTCGCTTCTGCCTTCCCCAGGGGCCATCAATATGCAGGGCCCGTTACCCGGGTAAAGGCCCTTGGCTGCCTCCGTACTGTCAAGGTGACAGCACGACCTCTTTCTGCAGAGGACGGTCCTCGCGCGGAGCCGGGAGGCTCGGCCGGGCCGCGCTGCCCTGGAGGAGGAGGAGGAGGATGGGCTCCTCTCTGGCTAGGGTCGATGCCGGCGGCGTTGCGGGGTGCAGCTGGGCTCCGGGAGACGCTCCCAAATCCGGGGTGCGACTTTTCCCAGCAGGAGATGCAGCACCCTGCCCTCCAGGTGAGGGGGGGGGGGCGAGCATCCCCGCTCCCCGCCACGCCGCTCCCGGCGCCGCGGGGCAGGCAAATATTTGAAGAGCGGCAGAGGCCGACTTGCGCGGCGTTTCGGTCGGCGTCGGCAGCCTTTCGGAGGCTGGGATTAATTTGAGGGAATTTACTGGCGGAGTTTGTGGCAGATAAAACAGTTTGCTTATTTCACACTTGTATGGCCACCTGCTACGAACTGTTTGCTCAGTTTCAAATTCTTTAATTAAAATGAACATAAAACAGATTGAAAACATCCCAAGAAGGGGATGCTTGATTTGCTGGAGGATATTGCAGAAGATGAGCCAAAGCGCTTAAAAAGATGCTTTACCGCCGGGAAGCGCCCGCGGGCGGGTGCTCGGCGCTGCAGGTCGCCCGTGCACAGCCGCTAGCCCGGCGCCGAGGGCAGGGTGCCCCGGGGCGCCTCGGCCCCTCGCCCTCGGTCGCCAAGGCGGTGTTTCTCGGCACCTTTGCTGCGTTATTTGGATGCCCTTCGCGGCGCGGCCAGCCCGGCACGGCCGCGGAGCCCTACGCTGCCCGGCGCGGGGGGTGCGGGCACGGAGCTGATTAGAGGCCTCCTCCAACAAACATCAAAGCTTCAATTAACGGGGGCCGCTTGCAACCCTCTTGCAGAGCCCAGATAAGAACAGAAATTTCCCCTGGAAAATGGATTTGTGTTTAGCTGCGTGTGCCGGGCGGTAAATGACCTGCTCTGTACAGTGCCGGAGAGGGGCCGGGGACAATTAGGGTGCTCATTGGGAACCAGTTATCTGAAGGAAACAGGCGCGCTGCTATTTAGCTGTCTAATATCCCCGTGGGAGGGGAAGCAGAATTAAAAACCGTCTCTTTTCAGAGCCATCGGAACCTGAAGGAGAATTCTTTCTTTATGCGGTGCCTTTTCATTTGAAGGGGCTTCCTCGCCTCTCCGAGCCCCTTCTTCGCGTGTGGGCGCTGTAAGCGAGAAGGGCGGCGAGGGGAAGGAGGGCCGGCGGCGGGGGAGGCGGGCGGGCGGGCAGGCGGCAGCGTCCCCGCTGGGGATGCGGGGATGCCGGAGAGAGCCCCGCGGCCTCGCGGCGCGCTCGCCCCAGCGCTGGCACCTCCCGCTCGGACGCGGGGCAAACAACAGCGGCCGCGCGGTGCGGAGAGTGAACGCGTAGCCAGGCGAGCGTTTTAATAGCTGGGAAGGTTAAAAACGCCCCCCTCTCGGCCCGCGCGGGCTCCTGCCAGCTCGCGCTCCTGCGAGCCTGGGAGACCCAGAGTACCATGACTGTATTGATTCAATTATTCTCTACAATGTAATACTCTGCATTCGTGTGATAGCAACAAACAGAGTTGAAAGACATACAAAAATAAATGATCTGAAAGTTAATATGGCTGAATGAGCGGCTCTGAATAAGAGGAGAGCGCGCTTCGGTTTTACATTGTAAAATCAATAGCGTGCAGAACAATGTCCTAACTTCCTCCAGGGACCCGGAGAGGACCCGCCTGAATCGATCACTATGCAAATTAATTGAATTCATGAAACCCGCATCGCTGGGTAATTGATGCTTCTTATAATTACCTCCGAGTTACGAGCTTTTAGGGGATTTCGCTGATGCCTGCTCAGGGGGAGGGCGAGGGCAGGGTCCTGGCGGCGCCAGCTGGGTGCGGGAGGCGCTGGCTGCGGCACCGGGGGCTCCCCGCGCCCCTCGGGTGGGTGCCGGCCACTGCCAGCAGCGGATGGGATCTTCCCAGCCTGGACGCCGCCTTCCAAGAGGCTGGGAAGGGGCCGGGGGGTCTCGGCCCTGCCCCGGTGCCCCTGTAAAAGCAGAGAGGAGGGGTGCCCGGTGCCCTGAGCCTGGCCTGCCCCTGGGGAAGGCAGCTTCGCCCGTCCCTGGGGACGCGGGGTGACGGTGACGGTGGCGGTGGCGGTGGCGTGCGCCACGGGTGCGCGTGGCGGGGCTGGCCGTGCCAGGCGGGCAGCGCTGCGCCCGGCCGACGGATCGCGTAAGCGGACAGGCTTTATCGAAAGGGATAACAGGCTTACAGGGCGCATTATTTAAGAAAAAGGGACAGGCAATTGAGCTCTGCAGACTAATTAGGTTAAGTTGATGAGCTCATCAGTAATGTGTGTAATTAAGATCGAGAGCTAATTGCAGGCTGTTTGGTGCCCTACGTTAGCCGAGGTGTCCCTCGCAGAGCGTGGCACGGTTGGGCTGGTGGGGAAGGGGCTGGGCTGCCTGGGCTCGTGCTCCCTCCGGAGCGGAGGGGACGCGTGGCTGTCCCCAGAGCCGCTCCTGGGTGCCGGGCGGGAGGTGATGCCGCACCCGGAGCCAGTTCCCAGCGCTCTCACCTGCCCGTGACACGGCGTCTTCTCCCCGCTCTGCCTCGCTGCTGCTGCTTGGGACGGTGGAGATGGCTCTGCCTCGGTGCCTGAAGCAGCCCAGGCCGGCAGGGCCACCATTCGCACCCAGGATGCTCCAGGATGCTCCGGACCGCACCCATTTTATTTTGTTTCAAACGTTCTTTTAAAAAGTCTCTACCTGCAGTGAGTACAGGGGAACACGGACCTCTCCTGGAAGCGATGGATGTGCCTGAGCAGGCGTCTGCTCTTTGCTAGCCCCCTCCGTCCTCAGGCTCGCTCCGGAGGTGCCTGGGGAGCAGCGTGCGTCCGAAGCTGGCGTACCGTGGCCGGGGCCCCTGGGAATTTCTCTGTGAGAGGCCGCTTTGCTGAGTTTGTGGCCAAGCGGGAGAGAATCTGGAGGTCTGAGCAAAGGGGTTTGTGCCAAAGAGGAAGGCCAAAGGGCGAGCGGGATGGGGCGCATGGAAAGCGAGAAGAAAAGGTCAGCCCGAGTCCTGCGGGAACTGCAGACGCCGCTTGCTCTGGAGAAATGGCGTGCGGTGATGGTTAGGATTTATCAAAACAGATATAGCGCTTAACAAGACAGGTAATTCTGCCTGAGCCGTGGCGGCTGGAGCGCCGGTGCAGCCTCTTTACAGCTTTCGTCCTTGCTCTCTCATATTTCATATCCGATCTTTTTTCTTTTCTCCTGCATCAACGTCTCTTCTCCGCTTCGCTCCCTTTATTCTCCCACGTCACTTCTCTCTTCCTCCGCTGCCTCATCTGCCTAACCCTCCTGCTCCCTCTCCGCTGAACAGGCTCTCTGCAGCACCGCTTCGTGCTCCTCCAGAGCCTCCGTGGGCTCCGTTCCTGGGCGCCCTGTCCGGCTCTCCCGTGCCGAGGGGCGGCTTCGGGCAGGGGCTCACAGCCCTCCTCGCCGAGCCCCATCCCCGGTGCTCCTGGCACTGTGCTCCCTGCGCTTCGGGCTCCTCTCCTCCGTCTCCAAGGTTACACAGACTGCTTCCCTCTCCTCTCCTGAGCTCCCGGTGGGATTTCCCAACCCTGTTCACCCTTCGGCTGTTGGTTTCCGTTCCCTTTCCCGGTTCTCCCGCACCTGTCGGGCGGAGGGCTGGCCGCTGCATCCTCCCCTTGGAGAGCATCCCTGGTTAAAGGCAAGGCAGGACTTTGCATCGGCCTCTCTCCAGGCGAACAGCCCCGCAACCGGCGGCTGAGCAGCCAGGGCCACCCTGGGGCGTCCTGGCCCGGCCGGCGGCTCTCGGGGAGGCCCCCGGCTGCTCCCCCCGCGGCGGCGGTGGCGGGGGTGCCCCTGGGGAGCAGGGCTCTCTCGAAGGGCTGCCTTCGGGGAAGCAAAGTGAGGAGCCAGAGGGAAATAGGGGGCAGCGGGAGGGCAGGCGTGAACACGCGGTAGTTGCTGTTTGCTGGCGGCAGCGAGGGCGGGGAGCAGCGCGCAGCCCCCCGGCAGCCTGCGAGGCTCCCCACGCCGCTGCGGTGCTTCCCGGGCTGGGAAGGGGCTTCGGAGGCTGCGGACCTCCTGCTGCGTACCCCTTCGAGGCGAGGATGTCAGGACGTGACCTGGAAACAGCGACAGGGAGATTTAACGCTCTAATCCTTTCCGTGGGGCCTCGCGCTTGGTACAGCCTGAAAAGTGACTGCGGAGGAGGAAAAAAAAAACCAATACAAACCCGAAAACCCTTTGCAGATGTAGGAGAAGCCTGAAATATCTTTGGCTTCTCTCTCTGCAATAACTGGAGGGGAACATGAGCAGATGTTTATAGGTCACACTCTGCATTTTTTTTTCCCCTTACTTTTTGACGAAGAGTTTATTTTTCTCTGGTTTATTTTGCTAACCGCGAGCTGCGTTGTGACTTCCCCCTTCCCGTGCCAGCTGAGAGCGGCGGCTTCCCGCGGGGAGCAGCACTGCCCATGCAAACCCTCGCCGGTGCCCGGCTCCCGGCAGGCAGACCCCCGTGCTGGAGGGGTCCTGCGGGGGAGCCGGACCCCGGGGCCGCTCCCGGGGCGAGGGGCAGTGGCGCGGGGCAGCATAAACGCCGGAGCGGCAAAGCGCAGGCGGGCAGGAGCCGGCGGCGCGGGGATGCGGAGCCCCGGCGGGGACCCCCTCGCGAAGGGGGCCTGCGTGGGGCCGGCCGTGGGCTGCCGTGGGTGGGTGAGCCCCGGGCTGTCCCCACGGCAGCGTGGACGGGAGATGGCAGTGCTGCACCGGCGCAGGGCCCCGCGTCCCCAGCTGCAGCCGCAAGCCCTGCGCCGGCGGTGGTGGCGAGCTCACGGGTCGCTGCAATTATTGACTGCATTAATTCGTAAGAGCCCCTGGGCTACTTGATTCCCGCGGTCGCAGAGGGCGCCCGGGGTCGCACCCTGGCTCCCGCCGGTCGGGACCCGCAGCATCTCTGCAGCCAGCCGGTGGCACGTCTGCAGCCGAGGAGCGAGATGCGGGTCCGAGAGCAGCCCAAGGCGGGGTGGGGAGGCCTCGGTCGGTGCTCCAGCCCCGTTCTTCCCCGCAGTGAGGATGTGCTGGAAGCGTTGAACCCGTGGGCAGGCCTGTCTGCACGGCCCGCAGCTGTGTCGCTCCCCTAGGAGCTGCAGGAGCAAGAGAGGTCCCTGCAAAGCCCTTTCATCCCCTTAGAGGGAAAGGCTGTCTCTGCGCCCTCCCAGGCGCCCGACCCAGGCACGCAGCGGGACGCGGGCGGTCGCTGCCGCCCCCAGCGCCGTCCCAGTGCCTTTGGGGATCGCAGCGGCCAGCCCAAAACGGCCCCAGCGGCAAGAGCCCGGTCCCGGCTCCGCTCCCGGGGTAACGCCTGCTCCGTCCCCCTGCGCAGAAGGGCTGGTGCTCAGGGGCCACGCTCACGAAGGAAAGGGCTTCCAGCATGAGAGGTTTCTCTCTCAAGGCTTTTCTCTTCCTAAAAGCTCTTCTGAAGGGGGGAGTCTGGAGTAGAGGAGAGTTTAGACAGATCTGATTCCCCTATCTCAGACAAACACGCTCGCCTTTCCCTGACTGCAAATCAACAGGACATGTTCCAGGGAAAGATCATCTCGAAAGAAATGGATTTCCCCCTACTGCTTTGCCATTTTTGCTTGTATTTCTGAAAGCCGGAGTGACGGGTTGTGAACTTTAAGGAGCGATTTCTATTCTTCTCTCTCGTCTGACATGTGGGCAGGGAGATTGTGAGCCTGAATAACGAGACAGGACCGAAGCACCTTGGGGGAAGGATGCCGAGACCGAGGCAGCCTCCTCCCGCCTCCAAAAGCATCTTTTCCTCCGAGCCCGCAGGAGGAAACGTTGTTCAGGGCGAGGGGCGGCCGCCTGGAAGGGCTCGATGCTCTGCGCGGGGAGGCAGAGCGGCCGCAGAGCGGGGCTCGCCTGCTAATCGCAGGGAGCAGTAAACACGGAGCAATCCGAGCCCTGTAACGGCGGCGTTTAATTAATACCGAATGGCTCTGGAGCGCGCATGGCTTTCTACGGTAGATGCGCATTAAGATGAGATGGTCTGATCACGGGTGGCATTAAGGCCACAAGCGCTTGAGGGCTGGTGCGGGCGGGTGGCTCTGCGCCCCCCGCTCCAGCCCTCGCCGTCGCCGGGGACGGGGACGTGCCCGGGAGCGTGCCGGGACGGCACCCTCCGTGGCCTTCCGCGGCGCGGGTGACGCCGGGGCAGGGTTCTGGCTCTCGCCCCCGTCGGCTGTCCGGCACGGCCCATGGGCAGGGGGCTTCTCTGCCGAGTCCTGCCGCGCTGGGCTGGCCGCCTCCACGGGCGGAGAGCCGGGGGAACGGAGACAAACTTTCCGAGCTCCACCCAAACTTGGCATCCCCCCGCTACGCGAAGCCCCCCCGGCCCAGCCCCACAGTCTTTTGAGTTTTGCATTAAGCACTCATTATACCTTGGGTATGACAAATGATTGAAAAGTGTAATTTGAAAGCTAAGCTCCCCATCACACTCTTCCCTATTGTTTATTTGCCAGCTCCGAACGGGTTGGCTGCCAAGGACAGTAATCAGAAGGTAATAGCCTGATATCGGATGAATCCCCAGAGCTGCCAGCAAGCTGGAAAACTACAATGTTGGTGCCGCCTGCAGTATTCATGCGCTGAAAATAATTGTGTAAAACAGCGTAGCTGGGATCAAGCTTGGGCTGACATCTTGCTTTGTAAGGCTCGCGTTCGGCGCCGTCTGATGTGGTTATTAGTAACTTGCTCAGGGGCAAGACAGCCAAAAGTGTCTCGGGGAGGGATGTTGCGATTCATTTGCCCGTGCAGATGAGACAGCATCTTCCCAAAGCAAAGCGCGTGTCTTTATTGCCGGCCCCTCCCTCCCTGCGTTGCCTCTCGCTTCCCCCTCTTGCTGCGATCCTTGCAAAGTGCTGATTTTATTGAGTGTGGCAAGTGGCAGTTCATTAAAAAGTGGGAGCAGATGGGGAAGGGATTGTAGAAGAAGATTAATGATGCGCACCGACAACTAAATCGGCCCAGGTTTTGGAGTAAACACAATCACGCCGGCTTCCTGGGAGCGGGTAATCCTCCCCTGTCAGCTCCGGTCTAGTTAGCCGGCCGCGCGGGGCCGGGGAGAGCTAACGAGAAGGGACGCCGCGGCTGCTGCCTTCGCCGCGGAGCCTGGCGGCGAGCGTGCCGCGCCGGGGCGCCTCGGCTGTGGAGGCGATGCTGCCGGCCGGGGCTGCGGGCGAGGGCTGGGGGTGGGCGCCGTGCTCGGAGGCGGCAGGGCCGACGCCG
>VZTV01010762.1:1450-12651 GCA_013400875.1 Anhinga rufa
CGAACAACCATTAAAATATCACTTCTTTCTAGATTACAGACTGTCATTATCTAACACAACCTTTGACATGTAAGTCCACTGTTAAGTTTCTCAGGAAACTGTCATATGTTCCTCTGTGTCAGCAGGGTGACAAGAAACAGTAAAAAACATAGTATTGAGAAGATTTTTTTTTATACTATCACTAAAACCCCCCTTGAATCTGTTAGGTACAACACAAATCTGTAATGAGGATGTGTTTTAAGATTGTGAGGTATAACGTTATACAACAGTCCCCCTTAAAAATCTTCTATGAAATTATTATACATGAACAACAATGTGAAATCATCAACAGCTAGCCTTACACAAAACAGGCTTCTCCAGAATAACCAAAGAAACATCTCAATATCATGTAAGGAAGAAAAAATTCAAATCATCTTTCTCAGGGGTGAGAAATTTGCTAGGGCCACAGGACACAGACTGAGGGAAAGAAGTAGCATGTAAAATAAAAACATCATTGCTTTTCAAGAAGATGAATGTCCATAACTTGCAAAGTTTTTACTCTTGCAAGTAGCACATATCTTTTTGCATAGTCCCATTACAGTAAGCAGGCTGCTCATGGTGATATTTGGAGGAGCAGGCCCTAAATTAATTTTAAAATAAGACTATTTAGCTCACAGCAAGGTGTATGGAAAACTGTTTTTAAAATGCCTCAAAATCCCCAATCATTTTATTTGTAGTGAATTTCCAGTTCAGTGTGGTTACCACAGTAGCCCCAAGATTTCTACTCAATTTGTGATTGCACTGTCAGTCATTAATTGATATTTGACATTTAATAACTGTTTAGTTGGATTTAAATTACATGTTTGTATGAGATGTTTAAGTATTTAACATTAATAAACTTGCAAATAATTTATTTTTTCAAACAGTTAACTATCAAGTGCTTTATCAAATGAATCACCTGTAGTAAAATAAGGGGAATAAGCCAACTTCCTAGCACAGCTTCACCCCATTACACGACCTCAAGAAGACAGTGTACAGCTGTAAGGCAACTGTGTGGTTGAGAGAAATGCATTTATCCATTCTGCTCTTGCTTTCAGAAACAAAAACACTAAGGAATGTTTAGCCACAGGGGCCTCTCACTTTTCATGGTGACAGCTCTGTGGCCCTTCCTGAAGCAGTCTCTGCAGAGCTACAGAAGAAATATCTAAAGGTTCAGCCACTGTGCTGGACCATTAAGCCTCTCAGGCACCAAGGAAAACATAAAAGGATTGCCAGTGTCAGGTCTGAAGCAGAAAAAGCTTTGAAATATAAGAAGGGATAAAAAGAAAAGCCTGTACTGGTATGTCATCTCTGGCCAGATAAAAATACCAGCAGAATGGATGATAGAGCTAGATTTGAAAAGCTGCTGTCTCTGGGAGAAACCCAACTCATTTATTTTTACTGGAAACCTGACACATTTGTTTGTTGCAACTTAAAGTCTTAAGAGCCCACTATGGCTACAAACTCAACAACAAGAATAAGAAAAAATTCAGAGAAGTATTAGACTAAACAAGCTCTCTGGTTGCTGGTTTTATGCACACTTCACCTACTGTATATCAAAGAGAACATGACATGTTTCACCCAAGTTGCTTTTCAGAAGATGGGAAATTTTAATTTGTCCTAAAGGTGCCATAGAGAATATATAGCCACAAATAAAGTCAGTGATGAAGTGTTTTGATGCTTATTAGATGCTTAAAGTTGTTCCTGGGGAATATTCCTAATAGAAATGTATTTTTGAAATGATGAAATGTGACATCTTTATCAAAGGAAAACAGTGTATCCAGGCAGATCCTGACTTCAGCTTGGTTCCCCCCACAAAAATTCACCAGCTGCAGCCTTGTTATGAAAGATGTGAAGATTTAATGCTTTTAGTTTTGTGACTTTTTGATTTATTTGAGGCTATTGTATATAAATATCGCTAGTTCCACATCCTCAATAAGCATCAGTTTTCTCAGTTTATAGACTGGCATATTTTGGGCTGTCTGTCTCTGTAGAGTTAAAATTTATGTTGGAAGTAAGAAACAAGAGCAAAACAAAACAAAAATTATGGTGAAAGGTTTTTTCCTTACTTAGCAGAAGTCCTTACACCAAAATAATCTTAGATAATAGTCCTTAGGAGAGGTACCAAACTTTGCACACTAGAGAGACAAGAGATACACAATCAAAAGCTATAGATTGAACACTGCTCTGCTTGAAGCATTGTAAATGGAGTTTGTTGGTAATTTAAACATGATGAAAGGATTCTTTCTACATTGAAGGCAGACTAAGACCAGAAGACAGTGTTTTTAGGGTATGCTGCATTATGATAATTCTTACCCTGCATAAAACTGTTGAAGCAAATGTGATTAAAAGTCATTCTGAAGATTCTGTAAGAGCATGGAATATGAACTTTCTCCAGGGTCAATATATGGAGAAGGAAGGGAAAAGACAGAACAAGGAAAACTCTTGAACAGTAAATTCCCTTTGATATAGAACATTGGCTTGTGGTTTAATGGAGATTGACACACAAAGGGAGAAAGAGATGGGCCTATGGACTAACTTTCTCCATCCTCCTACCTTCCTCCTACTTTCTGCTTCCTTCCATATGTCCCAAAACCAGGTCTTTGAAACCAAGTCCTTATCTATATCCACACATCTACTGCATATCCCACTGCCACAAAGACCCCAATCTATGTCCTAGCCTTCTGTACCCTCTTACTTAGGAGCCCTGATGCCGTGCTGTCATTTACCTTTACACATCAAGGCATTGCCACCTAAGGCATATTTTCTCTCATGACTCCCATGGTAGCTGCCATGGCTCTCTTTCTACAGAGCTAACCTAGAAGCACAGGTTGGGTTACTGGCTTTGCTCCTCCAGATGCTCCTAGGCACAGCAGAGCAACCTAAGGAGCTGAGAACACAGACAAACAATGAGAAAGGGATATCTGATCAACTCATTGGTGTCAATTGTTTCTATGTCTAGTGAGCCAGGGATGTAATTCCTTATAGAAGAGCTAGGACCTGCTGCCAGGATATAAACTTCTGAACTGTTTCAATTCTAATCAATTTCACCTCTGTGAATTCAGCTTCTGATTAAGAACATGTCAAGAATGTTTTGTCTGGAATATTAGAGGATGACAATTTTTCACTTAATGTACTTCTTGAACTCTTAGACATCTGTACAGTCTAAATTAAACAAACCAAGGCATTCTTACACATATGTGTTAAATGGGTTTTATCTGAAGTTCAGTACTTTTCATTGGTGAATTTATATTTGTACACTACTAATGTAAGAACCACCATGAGAGGATTTAATAGAGTACCTGTGTAAGTCCAATGTGTTGATTGCAGGAATATGACAAAAACAGTACACATGATCCATAAACATAGTGGATTGCCATCCAAAGCATAAAACGTTATCCACAGACAGAGACTCCTAGCTAAAAGACAGAATAAAGCAAGATGCTTATGAAGTGGAGACACTCTGGCATCTTTACAAGCAAAGTGTGGGAGACCTTACTGCTGCCTTTCAGTACCTAAAGGGGAACTGTAGGAAAGATGGGGACAATCTCTTTAGCAAGGCCTGTTGTGACAGGACAAGGGGTAATGGTTTTAAACTAAAGGAGAGTAGGTTTAGACTAGATATAAGGAAGAAAGTTTTTACAATGATGGGGGTGCAACACTGGCACAGGTTGCCCTGTGGTAGATGCCCCATCCCTAGAAACACTCAAGGTCAGGTTGGATGGGGCTCTGAGCAACCTGGTCTAGTTGAAGCTGTCCCTGCTCACTGCAGGGGGGTTGGACTAGATGACCTCTAAAGGTCCCTTCCAACCCAAACCATTCTATGATTCTACAATTCTATGATAAATATGCTGGTAATATGCTTCAGAATGGCTGAAGAATACTGTTGGTGAACTATAAAAAAAAATAAAAATGCCCACAATGCTTTATTAAACTGGCTGGTTTTAACTGAGCAAAAATCATATCCTCATTGGAAAAAAACTCTTTTGATTACAGTATAGAATAGAATAGAATGGAATGGAATATTATATTTTTAGTTGGAAGGGACCTGCAACAATTATCTAGGCCAAATGCCTGACCAATTCAGGGCTGACCAAAAGCTCAAGCATGTTATGAAGGGCATTGTCCAAATGCCTCTTAAACACTGACAAGCTTGGGGAAGGGATGACCTTTCTGTTCCAGCGTTTGACCACCCTCTTGGTGAAGAAGTGTTTCCTCATGTCAAGTCTGAACCTCCCCTGGCGCAGCTTTGAACCATTCCCAGGCGTCCTGTCGCTGGATCCCAGGGAGGAGAGATCAGCAGCTCCCTCTCCACTTCCCCTCCTCGGGAAGCTGCCGAGAGCAATGAGGTCGCCCCTCAGCCTCCTCTTCTCCAAACCAGACAAACCCTGCGTCCTCAGCCGCTCCTCACAGGACGTGCCTTCCAGCCCTTCCGCCAGCTTTGCTGCCCTCCTCTGGACACACTCAGGTGCCTTAACATCCTCCTCAAGCTGTGGGGCCCAGAACCGCGGGCAACGCTCAAGGTGAGGCCGCACCCACGCTGAATACAGCGGCGGGATAACACCTCTTTTCACCGGCTGGCTATGGCCGTGTTTGGTGCTCCCCAGGATGGGTTTTGCCCTCTGGGCTGCCAGGGCGCGCTGCTGACTCCTGGTGAGCCTGCTGTCAACCAGCACCCCCAGGTCCCTTTCTGCAGGGTGGCTCTCCAGCCACTCCTCTCCCAGTTTATACTTGTGCCCGGCGTTCCTCCCCCCCAGGTGCAGAATCCGGCATTTGCTCTTGTTAAATTCCATGCCATTAATCGTTGCCCAGTGCTCCAATCTATCTAGGTCCCTCTGCGAGGCCTCTTGTCCCCTGAGGGAGTCAACAGCACCTTCCAATTTGGTATCACTGGCAAACTTGCTAATGGTGTATTCAACTCCTGCATCCAGATCATTGAAAAAAGTTACTGAACAGAACTGGCCCTGGAATTGAGCCCTGAGAAACATCACTGCTGACCGGTCACCAGCCAGCAGCCAGGTGTAGCCCCATTGAGCAATGCCCTTCAGCCGGTTCTTCACCCAGTACACCATGTACCTGCTTATCTCACAGATGGACAACTTGTCCAGAAGGATGCTGTGAGGGACAGTATCAAAAGCCTTACTAAAATCCAGAAAAATTACATCCACTGCTTCCTTTGATACACTGGGCAGGTGACCTTATCATAAAAGGATATCAAATTAGTTAAACAGGACTTTCTGTTTGTGAACCTATATTGACTGTGCCTGATGATTGCATTCTTCTTTAAGTGCCTTTCAATAGTACCCAGTATGATCTTCTCCACAGTTTTTCCAGGAACTGAGATTAGACTAACAGAGCTGTAGTTTCTTGGCTCCACTCTCATGCCCTTTTTGTAAATTGGAATAAAATTGGCTAGCTTCCAGTCAGCAGTAGACAAGGACTTTAGCCTGGCTTTCTAACAGTAGTTGTAAGGGTCTAACAATCCCTTCCTTATCCTTGTTTTCATTATTTATTCTATTTTGAAAAATTTGACACTTAGCTCTTTTTTTCAGCAGGGCTCTGGTAAAATAGTAAGAAGATGCACTGAAACAGTAATCTAATACAATATTTTACTGAGGCTAAAAGTCTACAAAATAAAAGCATGCAGCATGTCTAGTACACAGTCTCAGAAATGTTTTTACAAACTTCAGTAAGTAATCTTCCAAAAACTCCCTGATATATCTAAATTGTATTATTCCTGCCTCAACAGTGGAAGGGTTGGGTAATCTGACCAGTAAGCACTTTGATTAGTATTTATGAGTCTCTAGATCTCATTCCCTTACATAAATGAAATCTTTCTTTGCAGTAGGTCCACTGTAGGTATATCACTGAATGTGTGCATGTAGTTTAAGTCTGTTCACTAAAAAGCTATTGATAGTATGGGATGGTTCTCCTTTTCTCTCTTTGTTTTAATTGTTGCTCTCAGCTGACCTCTGCAATCCAAATTCCTAGCTCCTACCAGAGAACAGCAAAAGAAAAAAATATTTTTATAAAAAATTATGTGAACTTACCAACAATGGCCATAATATAATAAAAGCTAGTGTCTCTCACGCCACTCCCCTACAGAAACTTTCTAGTTTGAGCTACTTTATTGAACCTTGTGTAAAAGTTTCTAGGATACCGTCTCCTAGAAAAGGTTAGTAATGAACAGTTTGGCAACCTCCTAACACAGCTGCAGGTGTTAAACAGGTATTTCTATATGACTTAAAGGCTTCATTAGGCCACCTTCAGTGGAGTTCTCTGAGTCTGAGATGCAATACCCTGAATGAAGAAATGACTGAAGCTTGCACTTAATTTCCTTTATTCTGGCTGAGACCCTTGCATGCATCATTTGGAAAGGGTATGGTGGTTTGAAAGATACAGACAATTATGTGTGAAAGTAACAGAACTTTCTTTTTATTCCCTAGCAATTTCTAATAAGAAATCTATTACAGCAGTTAGATTGTGTGATAAAACTAGAATACTGTCTTCTAAGAAAACAGCTTCTTTTCATACATCATGGAGACTCCCATGTGATTTTCATTATCTACTTCACAGATATGGACTGTCTGAAAACTGAATTTCTGCTTTTGAAAAATGCTAGATTTTTAACCCTGGTGACTGACAGTTACTTGTTGACAGAGCTGGCCATGGCCTGCTGCATGCAACTCTCTAACACTGCCCTGCCAAAACACCTGAGCAGGTACTGTAAAAGACCATGTATGGAGTCAGCAAGTGCTGGTGTTGCTTGCTTACTTCTTGGTCTGCTTACTAGGGATTGTCAAATAGTATTCCTATCAGTGGTCTTTATGTCAAACCATGTCAACCACATCAAAGACTAGATTAAAAGAATTTCGATTTTCTTTAAACAGAAATTCTATACACAGAGGTTTTCTTCCAGATCCAGCTTCAGTGACGTGACATTACATTATGGTTCCTTTCTTCTGGTTACTGCCCAAAAAGCTCTGTTAACAGGGCAGTTCATGTAAGTTTTTATCTGATTCAGGTCATATCAATCAAGTGAGGTCAAACATGTTAGATATGCTGATTTTGCAGGGATTAGACTAAGAAACAGTCTATTAGCACAGCTGTGTGAGCAAGAACCCATAGAAGAGGGGTAGTAACAAGCAGCTGGAGGGCAGTGGTAGCTTAAACTACTACAGATGTTTACAAAATGTACATCTGTTCACAGTCCAGCAAGTAGCTTAAGATTGAGTTCCCAACCAGTTTCAACAACCAAGATTTTTTTGAATCCTTTGCAGTTACCTACACCAAGATAGAGACCTAGAGAAAATTTCAGTTGCAAAAAAAGAAAGCAAAAGTGCTTGGAAAATGTAGCAAGAATTAAATAGTAAATGATAAATAAAACAAATCTCCATAGTAACTTTGGTCTCTTTTGATTAACTCAGTTCCTAATGTGCCAGTGCAAACAAGCAGCACAGAAATGTTTTTTTCCTATGCCTCCAACTCTCCTCCCAGTTTGGTTTCTGCAGACAGCAAAATTTCAAGTGTCCCAGGACCAGGCTTCTCTCCAATTCAATAAAAAGTCCTATGCAATATTTTCTGGGCTGTATTAATTGATTTAAATGTAGTAAATTCATTTTAGAAGGTGGCTGAACAGTGACCTTTGCCTAAGTTTATTTAGCTTTGTTCTTTACAGATTCAGTACAGGTTGTCCCATGGATTGGCTCCTGTTGGAGAATCCTCTGTCACAGATTTGTTTGACAGAGGTAAAGGAGGCACAGGAAAGACCCTTGAATGGAATCCTTACAGTGAGGGCTATATTTCTGGTTGAAGGCTGGAAGTCCTCTTTACCTTCCCCCAGGCAGCTAGGATTTTGCATTCAGTTGTGTTAACTTCCAAAATTATGCTGGAAAGGAAAAAGCAAATTCATTTCCCTTTGCTAGCCATGCTGATGACCAATCAGAAATCATACAAGAGGCAAATGTACCTTCCAAACTAGATATTCTATGTGTGTATTCTAAATGGATAATTTAAGCAGATAAACTTCCTTTGTCCAAACTGCAGGGCATGGTACTGAACAGTCTTGAGCACGCACCCCAGGGTGGCTCCTTTTAAGCCTCCACACCCTAATTTCCTTTGCACAAAATTGGGGCATGGAAAGAGGAATTATAATACAGGATCAAAGCACAGCCTGCACACACACATGAGTTTAGGAGCTGAGGTGACCTTGTCTTCTCATTTGAAACGTAGTGTTAGTGGGCATTCTCTTCTCTGTTCTCAAATTAATAGAGATCTCCTTACTTTCTGTACTTCCAGTCACACGGGTTAAAAATAAATCTGTCAAGATTTCTCTCAACAATAGTAGATCTTAGAGTAGAATTATTTGATTTGCTGGGTCATGTTACTCTTTATGTGAAAGTGTAGGCAACCATGGAAGTACCTGAATCCTAGCACAATAAGTATTCATCTGAATACCTAAACCATCTGTCTGTTGTCGTCTTGTTTGTAAAAGTTTTGATACTGTAAATTGGCATATATAAGAACCCTCTAAAACTCAATTTGTAGTTTTAGAAAGCAGGCATTCTTTATTGTGGTGCTGGGCACACAGGGGATTGCTCCACCTAATGTGTGCACTGAGTTGCTCTACTACAGGGGTTATATGCAATTGAAATATACATATTCCTTAAATTTCTAGGAAATTATCATAGTCATACTATTCTTGGAACTCATTAATATATGCAAATGTCCTTAACACATGCACATTCATGTTCATTGGTTGTCTTCCAGGGTCCTCTGGTGGTCTTCTATAGGCTTTCTCATTGTGTTCACTGGCTGAACTCAGCCTCTGGGCATGCTCAGTTCATTTTTGGCTTGGTTACACAATTCTTACTGATACTAAACTGGCTTACTCTAGCATATCTTCCTTATTTATTCTACTCAAGGATACAGTGTCTCCAGACTCCCTTCTATCTAATCACATATAGCAAATTCTAAGGTTATCTTCCAGTAGTATTCCAAGTATTTCAAAACTTAGCTATGTTGCTCCAATTAGTCGCTCCAATTAGGCCATATGTTCTTCTGAAGCCACTATCAGGTATCGGTTTCAGTCTACCAAAGAAAACCAAACAGTGTGATTTAGATGCCTCATAACACAAGGTGAATATTGAATACTTTTCCTTGTATATGCTAACCAATTAAGAGACTGCAACTGAAAACTATTAATTGATGGTATTTATTGTCTCATAGCTGTAACGTTCACAGTAGCTGAGACTAATATGTAAAGAACTTTATCTATAAGAATGTGGTAAGGTAAATGAGTATTATTCCAAATGAAGAGTTCAACCAGTTTCTTCTTCCTATTCAGTCAACAAGAAGTTCATGACAATGGTCCTATAGCAATGGCATTGTTTTGATGACAGTTTTATCTAAGTCAGAAACTCCTTTCAGAAATGGGAATTTTTGATATTTCAATTTAGTTTAGAGCCTGTTCTTCAGCTAGAGTGCAAAATACATGTCTTCTTTAGCCATAGATATACCTCAGTAGAAAAGGGAGTTAAATCCATATTGGCAAGGTACAAATCTGGATTTCCTTTATCATGCATTTTCCTTTATCATTTATACATAACCTTAAGCAAACACCAAAAAACTAGTATGTAATTCTCACTGAATGTCTACTTGGAAGGCATACTGAAAACATGGTTTATAGAGGAGGAAAAAATTAAGCCAGGTTTACAGGTGGCACCAGTGAGAATAAGATGGTAAAAAGGCTCTTAGGATGGTACATATTTATAAGTATTTATTTATTCAAGTTTTCTCTGCAAACTCTTTTGAAAAGCTGCTATAATGTCAGCCTTTCAGCAGACCCAGAATAAGCAGTCAAAAATATCTTTAAGTTCAGGACACTGACCCATTTTTGCAGAAGTACATGGAGTCACTCAAAATTTCTGTTCAAATGGGCTGAAGCTTCCAGTTCAAATTCTGTGTTTCCATAGGCTAGGGACCCCCAGTACAACCCGATGTCTATGAACATGCCTGTGACTTTTGCCGCACACTGTTGTTATGCATGTGCTTTTTTTGGTCACTATGAATTAAGGCAACTAGGTGTGTTTAGCAACATACATTACAGCTGAAGTAAACTCAAAATGTCATTGTTGAATAGTTATAGCAATATCTTTTTCACAGTAAATATAAAAATGAAACAATGCCAAGACAGAAACATTTCTGGAGATAGTATCTTGAAACCTCTAGAAAAATAATTCAGAGTTCTAGTATCTTGAGTGAGCTCGAGGCATATGAAAAGCACTCACCTGCTTAAAGTAGGGATACTAATCTTAGTTTTGCCTCTATTGGGGAAGACTGCTTAGTTTCTCTGCCCCCTCCCAGCTTTGACAACAGTTTTGATAAATTTTTGCTGATGAGGGATGAGCAGTGGTATGTAAATAGTGCCAGAATACCTCTTCCTGACAGACCCAGTGCTCTCCCCAGTGAACTCATTACATTAAATAAGCATTTATTTTGGCTTCTCTAGCATCCTTTGGTGATTAAAATTTAGTTTTGACCAGGAAGCTTTCAGGGTACAGCTGCCTTAGCCCCTTTTTCTTCTTACTCCACACCAGAAAAAGTTCAATGTTCATTTTTACCTGAAAAAATTACTACTGCTTGGCCTACCTCTAATCAGGAGGTGTCTTAGTACGAATGGCTTTCCTTTTACTCTTAAGAAGACTTTAATATGAAAAACACTTCATAGAAACCCTGAAAGAAGACTCCCTTGTGTTCTGCAGTAGGGCAACTATATTTCAGTACCAGACTGGGTAACTATTCACTGAGCAAAAAGATTTTGGAAATCATGACTGACACCAAAAAGCTGAGGAAGGTTTCCATTATTATATTGGGCACAGAAGATAGGAATAAGCAAATCAAAAAGGTGTTCCCAAGAGATATTCCATTCCTTAGGATTTACAGAAAGGTTTAATAAAAAGCTGGGTTTAAATTTGAAATTTGGATCGGAATTAAAGGAAGCTTCATACCACAGTTTTGTACCACACGCAAACAAAAAAATCGATTGGACTGTAGGACTAAAAATACCTCAGCTTTGAACACTTTTTTTCCCCATTCTTATGAGTTGAAAGCATGCCCATTGATCTAGCAAGAGCAATTTGCTAATAATTAGACCATCAAGGGAAGACTTGGGATTTTAACCA
>VZTV01010763.1:4171-14234 GCA_013400875.1 Anhinga rufa
TGTGAGGGGACACCGGGGCTGTCACACGCACCATGGCTGTGCCTGGCTTGTGAGGGGACACCAGGGCTGTGTCACACACCATGGCTGTGCCTGGTCTGTGAGGGGATACTGGCTCAGCATGGAGCCATTTCTGGCAGCCTTTGAAAAGTTTCACTCACCGGCTGCCGCCAACCCAGTTCATTTTCTGCTGCTGAGGAAGGAGGGAGGGCTGCTGCGTGTGGTGCTGGGGATGGAGAGGGGAGGCAATGGCCACCACAGGGACGGTTTGCTGCCTCCTGGCAGGGCCACAGAGCTGTCCTGCAGGGCTTCCTCCTTCCTGGGAGCACCAAGACAGCTGTTCTCCATGCCCCCAGGCGGCCGAATGCTGGCAGAGAAGAGGGAGAGGGCCAGGCCCCAGGTCCCCAGTCCAGGGGAAGACTGCAAAAGGAGAAGGATGCAGAAAGCCAAGCAGGGCAGGCTGGTGTGGGGGAGGTGATGCTCTGGTTACTGCCACCCTTCCTCTACCACTAGCATTGCTATACAAGCTGCTGCCAGAATGGAATGAAAATGCCAGAAGCCATTGCCCTTTTGCAAGGGAATCACAAGCCTCTTGCTGTCGCAAGTGAATCAAATTCAGGGCTATTGGAGTGGGTTACACAGCTGCTGATGTTTTGCCTTTTGGGCCCAGCTTGTCACTGCTACAACCACCCTAATTTTCAGGGCAAGAGAGAAGCACCTTCCTCCCCATCCTGCTCTTCCTCATATACTTTAGGGGCAGCAGAGGAATCAATGAGCATTTTCTACTAGTAGGCATCGTTGCCCTTGGAGCTGCCTGATGAGCTTTTGCATGTAAATAGCAACAAACCCTGAAGAAGGGACACAAAGCTGCGGGTGCTCCCTGTGCTCTGCAGGCATCTCTGCAGCAATGAAGCTCCCCTCCTTTCCTTCCCTGTGACTCACTGCCATCATTTCAGCAGATGAAGGCACCCATTTACAAACCAATCATTAAAATTCTATATAAACCTTTTCTTGCAGTGTTTCCTTATTAAGCTATCTTTGGCCTAAGTAGCAATGCTCAACTGTTATTACTAGAACAATGTGGAGAGTGCTCAGAGCAGATATTAGGAGCTTAATATTAAAAATTACACAAGTTTTTTCTAATACTTTTAATTTTGCTAGGGTGTTTATAGAATCTACAGCTAAAAGATTATAAAAGTGAGGAGGTCTGCTTCTCTAAAATATCACCAATTAAACAATAAACTTATTGGACAGAGTGTTTTATTGTTGATATATCCCTGGTATTTCTGATTAGTATGCGTAATTGTTTCTTGAAACAACACTAGAATAAAATTGTCATAGTAAAATATAACTATATTTTAAGTGTATGTGCCTCTATAGCTAATATGACACACAACAGACTGAAAGATTATTTAACTCATCAATTGAAATAATCCTTTATATTTTGTTTGAATTTCCATCTAGTGTAAATGTTTAACTTGTTAATACTATAAAAGGTAGTTTCAGGCATGGCATAATCCAATCCCTTTTACTTTTGTTTTTCTAACCTAGTATTGATATTTCTGTATCACCCTTAATCTTACTCTTCTATGGTATTATCTGGATTTAAAGGAAAAGACTGCACTTTTCTTTATGTTTGATTTCTTGAATCTGGTAGATAGCAGTAGCTTGTAGAAACCAGAAAAAGTGATGTGGTAGCTTCAATTAATTATTTTTCAATTTAAGAAAATTTGCCCTTCTCAAATTATTTTCTGTAGATAAAGCTAAAATACTTTTCAAATGGTTATAAAATAAAGAATCAATTCTTTCTTCACCAAAGGCAAAGTAAACAGTGAAATAAGACCTGAGATGTATATGATTCTATTAGTGTCTAATATTGCACCTTGACTGTCAACACTTTGTAATAATTGATTTGAATTTTTAAGTGTTGCCATACTTTCAAAGAATTACAGGACATTATTATTAAGTTTTAAAAGGTCATGAGAATGAGTTTCATGGACCTTAGTTGCTTCTCTGGGAAGTGAAGTAAGAATAGAACAAGGAGACTTCCTCTGTGCATCAGAAAGTGAAGTTTAAAGAAAATAGTCTTGAAGATTTCCCTTTTTTGTGACTTTTTAACAGCCACTCTTCAGAATAACTACAACTCATGTTCTTTTGTTAAGAAAGTATTATACAAGCTCTTCTTCAGAACAGCTTTCCAACTGTTGCTAAAATAACTGTTGCCGCTGTAGTCCTTCAGCACTTGAGTTTTCCCCTCTGACACACTTCTTCATTATCAGATCAGCTCTAGATACAAGTGATGTAGCAAAGCAGTTCAAAGCAGTGTACTATCTCTCTGATGTAAGACTGCATTTATCCATGAAGGCTGCTGTTGAAACATTGACCATGCAACTTTTGGCGCCCAGCTTTGAGTAAGTCCTCACAGAACTCCTATATATTCAAAAAAGAGAGGGGGGTTCTTCTGACAGATGACTCAGCACCTAATTTAGGTTTCCACTCTATGTCCCAACACCCAGAGAGGAAGCAACTTGGTTAGATCACTGAAACTGCATGAAGTGAAAGTGTGTGCTGCTGTCTACAGTATTATTGTACCCTGAAGACTTGAATACCCTTCTTTCCCTAAGCAGGACAGTCTTTCCCTTGAGTGAACTGACACTGCTTATGTAAAATCTTATATGCACTAGAGACAGTGAGAAAGAGAGAGAAGATATGTTTCCAAACAATTTCTTAAAACTAACTGTAAGTGGTTTCTTAATGAATCTTCCACTTCCCAGCAAGTGTCCTCATCTAATGCTCATTATAACAAAGGAAGGGATTACTAAACAGATTAATATGTAGTAAAAAAAAAACAAACAAACAAACAAAAAACCTAGGGATTCTCACAGTTGGGTTTAAATATTTTACAACATTACTGATTTTTTTGTGTGTGTTAATTTAACATATTTTAACTTCGATTTTTGCCCAAAATGTTTGATCTTGATATCTAGCATTAGGTAACTAAATCCATCTGTAGATAACTACATAAAAGATGCAGCATATCTGAAATGTTTTTGAGTCCTCTGTCCAGGGTGGGAATTTCTGGTACTTCTAAATGCCAGGATACACTTAGGTGCCTATATATTGACCGAATTATCTAATGCTAGGAATGCATGACTGAAAAAACCTGAGTTTGTTCCAAGTGAAAGCTTTTGTTTGGCAAACCCAGTGCTTAAACTTTGTTTACAGAGTTGCATGGTCTTCTCCCAGTCAATGCTCCTATGCCCACTCCCCTCCTTGAAAGACCAGCTATGGACAAATAAAGTAATATTATCCCTGTGGTATTTTATACTAACCTGGTTGGTGGTTTTGCCCTAAAAAGAGTTCTTTTAAAAAGATTGCTGTGATATTGCGAAGTCACGATGAGAGTCTGAGGAGGTTTAAAACAGAAGACAAAACTTGTTTTAAAAATAAAGTTTCCCCTTTAAAAAGTAGATCCTCTTGAAAGACAGAACTTCCTTTCAATTAATTTAATGAAAAGTCCTTCCCCCATTCACCTTTAAAGAGCAGAGACCTTTTTGATTTACTCTAAGGGCATTAGTTCAAAGAATTCTAGAAACTGCAGAAAGCCTGAGGATTTTTATATTTTACCACAAAACACTAATCTTCAGCTGAACATCTGAAGAAAAACACAGTAGGCTTCCTTATGTTCCTGTACAAGATATCAGCATTAGATTAGGAAAATGACAGTAAATTGCTGTATGAGATGAGTAACATTCATTTGGTATGAAACCCCAGTTTAAATACCTACAACATATATTGAAATCAATGACTACCCAGCCATTCAACAGAAGATCAGGTTTGGCCCTGCTGTATTAGAAATAGTGCAATGAGAGACTACCTCTTCCAGTTGTTTCTCCTGATACTCGCCCCTTGCTGAGCTGGATTAATTACATTGGGTTTGAAGCAGTTCGGAGCGAGCAAAAATTGAAACGGATGATGCCATTAGTCCAAAGACAAGATAGTATAGTAGAACAGTTTCTGAACATAGCAAACCTCAGAGAGAAGCACATAATCTACAGGAGCTGAAATTCAAAGCCCAGTTGGGAAGAACATGGTATTGGATCTACATGTGAAACCACCAGTCAGGACAGTACCATTGACAACAGGATATTGACACATTGCTATATGAAGCAGATGCCATTCTTAGGTGGTATTATTAAGACAGAATTATTTTTCACAGGATGAGCCCTCAAGACAAAGTGCAGTCCTCGACTCGATGCAGAACAATGCACAAGGTCTCGTTCAGAATCTCACGCTGGAATCCCCACTTTATAATAACACTATTTCTACAAAGAAAACAAAAAGCAAAGAATCCTCTATAGCTGTGCTAAACTCCAGTAGAGGAACAATGTAAGGCTTGCTAAAAACAAATTAGGAAAGGGAGCTAAAAGAATTAAAACCTTACATGCGGCTAGAAGAAAGCTGAAGGATACCAGACTTGAAGCAAAGAGAGTCTGAACCATAGTAAAAAGCTATACTGCATTCAAAAGACGATAACAGAAAGGAACATGAACTTTGATAAATAGAAAAATACAATTAGATAGGCCAAAAAGAATCTGGGAAACAACTGGGCAGAGGAGCCAAACTACTCAGTCATTCTTGTTACACATCAACCAGGAGCAAAAGCCTGCTGGAAAGCCTATAGGGCCCGTTGATGTCCAAGGTACAATATGAGTGCTCAGAGGAGACATGAATGTTACAGAGAAGGTAAATTACGTTTTTTTTGCATCAGTGTTCATTGATGAGGAAACTGGGGAGAACTTTATGCAGGAATCCTTTCTGGGGAACTCAGCAGAGGATCTGTCCAAAGTGAAAATAACAGTAGACTAGGTTAAAATTATCTTACCAGGACAGAACGAACACTAGGATAGCACCAAGACTAAATGGTATTCACTGAAGAGTTCTACACTGCAGCAGTGTGGAAAGGACTACTGAAAACTTCCGTAGTTTTGGAAAGGAAATGTGATAGCAAATGTGACACAACTGGGGGAAAAAAAAAAAAAAGAAGACTCTGGCAATCCAGAAAGCCTACTTCCATAGCACAAAAAATAGCAGGAACTGTAATACAGGCCAGCATGTGAAGAGCCGGCATAGCTTCCATAGATGGAAGTGCTGCCCCATAACCATGTAGAAAAGAGTGATTGCTGTAGTCTTGATGGCTTTAATTAAGGCTGTTGACAACATCTGTTACTGAAGGCTTTAAGAAAACTAAGAAGCCATGAAATAAAAGGGAAGGTGGCTAAAATGCGAGACACTGGAGAGAATATTTAGTTCTTGCACCCATGCACTCAGGGGCTGGGGGCTGATATGGAATAGAGGCTGACAAACTCATGAGTGATAGGGGAAAGCTGTGGCGGGGGAGCAAGAGCGAGCTCCATTGTTGAATGCCTCTTCCAGAACAGGCATACGTGGCCATAAAGCAGAGCTTGTGGGAGCCAGCGTCAAAGCAAGGAGGAGGAGTGGTTCTTCACATAGAGGACAGTAGATCTGAGGAATTGCTTGCCAAAGGATGGTATTATTTATGTAAGAGTTTACATGATTTCAAGAGACTGGACAAGTACCTGTAAGAGTGGAATATTTAATACAAAAACCTCTCAGTCTCATTAAATTCTCACAGCTGAAAATGGCCAGAGGTTTGGAGTGTTAGAGCTACAGCAGGGAAGGTAGTATCGTATGTAATTGCAATTCTTATTCTTCCTTGGGTATCTGCTTAGAGGTGCTGTTAGAGACAGACCACTGTGCTCAGTGGAGCATTGGCCTGAACCAGTTTGGTTATTCTTAATATGTAGAAATCTCCCAAATAAAAGTTAATTAGTAGATGGCAGTAAATGATCTTTTTATTGTCATACCTACCAGCTGCAACCCCTCAAATAAATTCTTGAGGCATGACAAAAGGATGACAGCAGATCTCATGTTTGGGGTGCATGAGTAGGACAGATTATTTTTGTGGATTTATTCCTGCCTGCACTTTTGCAGAGTAGAGCACTGGCTTTTCTGCAGGCAGTGCCAATATAACCACTGCTAACTGATAGCAGCTACATGATTTTACCACTTATACCTATACTATTGCACTTGGCATATAGCTTGTTTCAGTGTGTACAATGCACTAGAGCAAAGGATTAATAAAGCAATGTTAGCATTTTCTTCAGATGATCTGAGAGCAGAAACCCTTACAGATATAAAGCAAAACCCCAAAATTAACATATTTGATACTTCTGAAGGCATAAAATAGCCACATGCTTCCCATAATTGTATTATTCTGGAATTTCTGGGTTCAGCTGAGTTTTCTGTATGAAAATAGGAAATAAATTTCACAAAAGAAATATGTCTTAAAAATCCAGATATGAAAGCTTTCAAGTATTAAAGCCTAAATATTAAAAGTGTAATTCTTTGAGATCATTAGTCAGCAGTTCACTGTGGTTGGAGCAGCTGACACTGACCTTCTCTATCCTTGGCCTTTTCCCTCTCCCTCTCCCTCTGTAAAGGGAAAACAACTTGTTTACACTTCTTTCTAGAGCCATATTCTGTCTAGAATCATGCTGTTCTGAGAAGTCAGAACTGTTTGTGATCGCTCTGCTATTGATTGGACCCTCAGCCAGACTACTCAAATGCCTTACGGTAAAATTCTCATAACCTACAAAACATGCAGGGTTTAAATTTACAGAAGACAGAGTAACGGGAAGACTACTGGTGCAGGAATGCCCCCCATTTACACCACCTCTGTGGTGCCAACACTCTGGAGTCAAAGAACAGAGCAGGACCTTTCCATCTCCCCTCTCCTCTCCACCCTCTTGCCACACACATCTCTGCCCAGTCTGGGTACCACACAGCCTCATTAGGACCAAAGCAGTTGGAACCAACTGCTTGGCTGGATCAGGCCAGTCTCACCACAGTGACACTTCTTCAACAAGCTTCCACATCTGCCACCTTAAACTGAAGCTTCTTGCTTGGCTTAGATCTCCAGATCCTAAATGAATTACAGTGCCTGGCTGTTCTGCTGAGGTGTATGATTACGGCCAATAGCTTCTCTAAACCAGGCAGAATAAGACAAAAATTTCTGCTGCGATGAATTTGAACTCAAAAGTCAGATACCTTATCGCCCTTTTCTGATTAAAAGGTCTAATTTGTCATTGGTTTGCCTTGATGTTGCAAACTAATTCTGTGGGTGTATTTCTGTACTTACGTTAAGTGATGACATTAAAGTCAATAGAAACTTTGGAAGTACTTCAGAGTAAGGTATATTTACTTGAATAAGGACTTGTATGATCATCCTCTGTTGAATTTGGCTCAAATCAAGGCCTATTATTCCCACACGAGTATGTAAGCACACAGCTCAAAATTAAAGAAAAAACCCAGAAATTCCTAACTCACCATACTACAGTACATCACATTTTGGAAATTATTTACAGTTCAGTATTAGTATGTAACTGAAAACAACAGGCACTGTGTGGATTCATATTTTATGTATTTGACATATATTTCATCCACATATAAAGAGTTATGTACTTTATGCACAATATACATGTATTTAAATGTTAAATATCCCAAATAGCAGTGATACAAAAGGCATAATTTATACCTATTTTCCAGTACCTTTATTTTGTATGTCTTTATGGCACAGTGTATGGCACTCTGTAAGCAGTGAGGAAATTCTAGTTTTCTGCAAAGACGGATGTTACAGCCTTTGGACTCTGTGTTAGGAGTGTATAAGGCATCAGGTAAGCAGCCTTTTGCTTCAAAAACTGCACATTTTATTTTTCAAACATTAAATCAAATATTTTTTTAAAATTATCAGAGACTGATATCTCCTACATAATGACCTGCATGTTCCAATGCCACTATCTCCACAGCAGTCACAAAGTTGTGCAGGGATGAAGTGCTGCAGTGGGAGCCCGCGGGCATGAAACAGAAGAGAAAAGAGGCATCAGCGTTGCCATGATTACACTCAAGTTCCTACATGTTCAAACATTCATGGCGTTTAGTCAGCCTGACGTTCATTGTTTCTATTTCTGCTTTGTGGTTGTACCCAAGCACAAATCATTTCTATAGACAGTGATTCTGCTACTCCCGTCAGCAAAGAAGCACTGTTGGGATCAAACATAATTTTAATTTTGTAGTTGGGAACAGAATTATGGCATTCTGTTCCACTGGAATATTGACTTTAAGAAGTGAAAAATAAAATTAAATATTTATAAAAATAGGATAAGCTCCTCTTACTCTTCCTCCTCAGTTATTGGTTCCTATATTCAGAAAACGCACACAGGTTATTTTAATGTGTTTGATAAAAACTAACCATATGACTTAAAACTAATCACTTGGCACTAAAAAAAAAAAAAAAAAGTATCTGGTTCTCCTTAAGAGAGGATAAACCCACAAATATTCTGGTTTTAATATAAAAACCTTCCCAACCCCACAGCCCAAGTTACTTGAAGTTTTTTGACTGCATTTATCTTAAAAAGTTTGTTAAAATAAAGTCAGTAGAAATTGTGGAGGCAACAAAGCACGGAATACTGCACCAATATTAGTGCAGCTATGGTAATTATTTTTCCAGTAATATTGAGAAATTTTATTACGACTAAATGCAGTAAAAATGCTGCCTTCACAGCTGAAAAAAAAAATCTACCACCTAAGGCCATGCTCCACAAAGAGGAGTTTGTGCATGGATTACAGAGCAGGACTGTGGCAGAGCAAAACTCTCGAGGCGGCAAGAACAGAGGAAAGGGTGTATTTAAAACAACAGTTTAGGCTTTTCTCCATACTTTCAAAGGAAGAAAGTACTAAAACACTGCATGGTCAGATTTGCTTTACTTAAACGTTCCCACAGATGCGGGGTGGATGTCTGCATGTAGGCAGGTCACCAACAGCTTCGGTCCTCCAGGATCTTGTGCAGTGAAAGGTATGCAGAACCGAAGGCGACCTGTGAACCCTCCCCTTGGTAAGAAAACAGTAGAGTAACGGAATATTGCAAATAACTGTGGTTTGGCAAAATCTAAGAGCATGCTGTGATACACACAAGCCAGAATGGGAAGTATCCAACTGGAGATTATGATTAAAAAATAACAAACCCTAAGCAAAGCAATTTCTTAGCCAGTGCATCCTGTCCGTGCCTTTGTGTGCTGCAAAACCTTTCTATTTTACTGACAAAATAACCTGCAGTGAAGCCAGGCCTACTCAGCATCTGACTGTACTCTGCCTTGCCCCCACCGGCAAAAGTCTGGTAAGCTCCCAGAGCACCCCACACCTTCTCTCCTAACCCGCCAGCAGCCCACTGTGGGCAGCTTGTGAGAAGTAGATCTTACTCGGCCTTGCCTTGCTCGTCTTGGCTTACTGGGCTTTTGGGAAACCACCTGGATGTTTTGATAAGTGGTGCCTGACTTTTATAAGCAAAGCGTGCTCCCTCTCAGATCAAAGGTATTATTTCTGCACCCTGAAGCTTGTGCTGCTATCTAAACATCACCACTGCGCTCGTCCCCAGGGGACTGTTTCACATCAGCAACGAGACGTGTTTTAACTCCGCGTATGCCAACTTGCAGCGAGGTAGGTGGCCTCGCTCTCCCTTTCTAGGGGAGGGCGGACTCCTCAGCTCTCCCGTCAATGCCTGATGACAGTTTTCACATCCGCTGTTACACACGCATCCTGAGCCGCTGCTTCATCATACACCGGGTGACGCAGTTACCTTACTGCTTCGTTTCCAAAGCGTGAAGGCACCCAAAGCATTTTTTTAAGTACTCTGATCCTCCCCCTGTAATTTCAAACACAGTAACTTTTCCAAACCGGTGAAGAAGTAGGAATAAGAAATCAGGGAGAGAGGAACACAGCGGCACGGCGACCGCCGTCCCCTCGGCCCCTGTGGGCGAGCTCGGCCCGCTGCTGCCGCAGGGCCCGGCCGGAGCGGCCGTTGGCGCCTGAGGACGCTGCGGCAGCACACGCCGGCAGCACGCACCGGCTTCCTTCTGGCGAGAGGACGGGAAGTCACGTCCCGCGTATTTCGAGAGCGCTGTCCGTCCGCCTCCCGCCGCTGCAGCCC
>VZTV01010766.1:0-14803 GCA_013400875.1 Anhinga rufa
CCCCCCCCCCAAAAAAAATAAAGTCTCATTTACTCTCAACATATAACACTTCAATTTATTTTAATTCAAGCTAATATTTAATCTTTTTTAATGAGATTTTAAAAAGAGAGGCTTGAGGAGTTTGGTTTGTATTTACTGACACTAAATATAAGGCAAACCCACCTCAGACAGTTATACACATTTACAAAAAAAAACCAGAAGTTAAATGTGAGTCAAATCATCACTGACATGGGGAATACTCTTGCAATGAACAGGAAACCCTGTCAGTTCACAGGGGGAGTCTGTGACTTTCCAGACTATTCCACCTGTAGGCAGGAGAAGTGGTTTCACAACCTTTCTTCCGCATTCACACAGACAGCACAGGAAAGGAATGAGACCCTAAAGCCAGATTTTTTACACAGCTCAGGAGGAAGAAGTGGAAAGCAAGGGGGAAGCATCAGCTTATTTCTATATAGGTCTTCCTAGGAAAATTTTGGGGTGCTAAAAATTGGAATAATAATGCAGCTGGAAGAGGCACCACTCAGTACATAGATAACATGAAAAGCATTCAGAAAGCAACAGAAACACACTTCGTTGTACATGTTTAGTGGATTTTGTCTCGTTTTCCCCTCACGCCACTGAAGTACTGGATACCCCTGCAGGTCTATTGCCTGGATTATAACTAATCATGCTCAGTTCACGTTATCAAGAGATTCAGTTTTCCACAGTAAAAAAGAAACAAAACAAATACAACAATACAGAAGAAAACAGTGGCTGAAGGCAATATGAGTGATCATTATAAAGACAAAGCAGAGTAAACACTAGGAAGGAAGTAAAGCCATTTAAACTTACAAGAACACGATAATATATGGTGTGATCTACCACAACCAAAGTGTGAACTGACTCCAAAATGTCATTTCCAAGGCGACGTGGTTTAAAACCAATCCTCCAAACCAAAAGAGGAACAAACAATAGAAATGTAACTGAAGTTCTGTCTTAAAATTAGTCTATGAACCGATTTATGAATGAAAGTTGTTGCTTGAATGAAGCAGCATGTGAAGAATTGCGTAGTTCCATATTTCTAGTTCTCACTCATAACTATTCCTAAATGAACTTCAGTGACAGGCTTATAATCAAGAAAAGATAGCAGCCTTAGTACATACTCAAAACATGAGGTGTCAGAAATATAAAATTATTGAGAGTTTTGAGGTCTGTGTGTTTTAAACCATCATGATTTCTCACACCCTGCTCAGCACAATAGAGAAGAGCTTCCCACTAAAACAATGACAAACTAGGTCTTTATCTCTTGTCACTCTGCTGTTAGCAGAGTAATGGCAACAGTTCTAAAAATCAATTAACTAATGTAAAACCAATGAGATCTTTAGTCTCATTTAACTAGATGCAAGTTAAACTGCAGACTGTATTCCCTGGAACAGCCATGGGAAAGTTTGCTTCACAAAAATCACTTTTGACTCTTACCCACTCCAATAACTATTACAGCAATCAGCAAAAATATCTCTACTCTGATCCAAATTTGATGGGTGATTAGAATTATTGGTGGCAGCAGGGTGTCTTTCAAAGCACCAGCACACATTATCTATAAATTACGTATAAAATTCAAAAGGATTCCCCCAAGAGCCCACCAATGGACAACAGCTGAGCAGTCCTGGTGGCACGCTCCAGCCTCGGTTCACATCCCATTTGTACCTCAGCACGTTTGGACCCCAGCATCAAGAGAACTGCCAACAGCGTGTACAAGCCAGAGCAAATTAAAATCAGTGGGCTCAATGATAGGTGACATTATACAGATAGAAAAGGGGTGGAGGCTGGAAGATGACAGATTTACAGCTATCTGTGTGTGTATATAAAAAATAAACACACGCATATACACACGTATTTTCCAATCATTCCTGGCTACTTTCTGTTGTAAGAGTTTCCTTAATTTTTTTCTTCTGCTCATAGACATTGTCCATCAAGCCTAAATATTAAGTTTTACAGTGTCTGCCCAGGTGGTATCACCAAGACACAGGCTTTCTCCTCACAGGAAAGACTATTGCCCAGGGTATCATAATCTTACCGTAGCAGCTCTTAAAAACATAATTTTGAATTTTTTTTAAGCAATTCATGAAATCTTGTCCTTCTGAGGTCTAAAACAATCTTCAGAGATCCACATTTTAACTTCCCGCTTTGAGATATTTTCCTTTGCAACACAATTACAGTATAACCATCATGCCGAACACAAGCTGTTCTGGCTCATGTTTGAGGCTCTTCACAGTCCTTTATCTGTCACTGAAAGGCTAAGACCTACCTCTCAACTCAAGAGGGCAGTCCCGCTAGCCCATTCAAGTGTTTAGCTTTTTTGTGTTTCCCCTACCCAAATAGCCATCATGATAATCTCACCCTGCTCTGCACAATACAGAAGAGCTCCCAAGAAAACCACAAACAACGTCAAGCTAGGCCCTTCATTCTCCTCGCTCTGCCCTTACGATAACAAGGACAGCAACTCTAGGAACAAACAAATCAACTCTGGAAGCTGCAAGTGTCCTCAGATCGGTGGGATCCCAGCCTCTGCAATACTTGCAAACAATAAAGTTTAAAGGGGCTGTCAGACCACTAGCTGCTTCTAACGAGTCAGCTGTCTCTCCCTGGTTTTAGCTCCTGCCCACATCAGCCAGCCTAGGCTGGTGTTGCCAGATGCCAACCACTCTGGCCACAAGCCACTCCTCCCTTTGAGCCAGCACTACCACTTGCCTGAGCCTCTGGCAAGCCAGCCAGGGCTCTCAATAAACCCTCAGAAAGCCACTCTTTGCTTTTAATTAACTTCCTGCTGACTTAGTGAGAGCCAGGGGTGGGGCAAGGGAGAGGACAAGACCAAAGCTGAGCCTATTTCCACTGGATTAAACTGTTGTGGAGCAGCAGCCTTAGGAGAACGAATAGTTTCTCTCTGCCTTTATTTTAATCCTTTTTTTTATCCTGCAAGAGAAACTGAGGGTGAAAAAAAGCCTCCTGCAGTCCTTGTCCTACTTAGGCACTATGCAGAAAGCTTACTCCAACAGAGGTGACTATAAAATTCATACAAGAGCAACGCACTTGCAGGGATCTGATGCTCCTGGTGTGCCTCGACGGTCAAAGCTGCACACCACGCAAGTGAATGCACACGCCCAGGCCCACTCCTGCATGGGCTGAATCCACATATGCTGCTCTCCACTCCCTGGTTTAGGTGTTCGCATCCAGAAAGGTCTCATTTTCTGCAACTATTAATGGCACAAGTATCAAAGATCCCACCTCCCCTCAAACAACTCCACTAAGGGCCATAGGCAAGCAATACCAGGGAAGATTTCACAAACAACTTTTCCACACAAAGTTCAAAATAGTACAGCATGCAAATCCTAAATAAAAGTTAAATTGTAACAGAGACCTGTCTTAAAAAGTGCAAAGAGTCCACAGCATTCAATAGCAGGGACACATTTGGGCAAAAAGCTCAGCTGTCTGGTTTGAATAGGAAGGAAAAAGCTTAGCAGAAAGCCTTTCAATAAAGGCTTTTCCATTTAGTCAATCAAAAAAAAACAAACAAAAACAACCCACCAACCCGATTTCCTAAAGAAATAGGCCTTGTGATCACAGAGTGTACGTGTACCCAAGCACACGTGCCCTCCTGTCTCTTGAGAGCAGCAGCCCCAGCAGCCCAAGGCCACCTCCAGCAGCTCGGCCCAAGCCCGGGGTCCCCCCGACACCCTCAGCAGCACCCCCTGCCTCCCTCCGGGTTGCCCAGGGGCTGCAGCCAGCAGGTCGGCCAGCCAGTACGCAGCTCCCAACCGTGCTGGCTGCTGCTGCCCACCTCCCGGGCCAAGCAAAATGAGGCGAGATGACACAAGGGGCTGGGGAAGAAGAGAGGAGGGGAGCACCTCCGCCCCACTGCAGGGAGGTCTTCCAGAGGTGAACTCATCCTGCAGTCTCAATGGACCCCCCACCCCAACTTTTAATCCGAGGTGCATTACAAGACAGAATTCCATCAGAAAAGTCAGGCACCATTATTTGCAGCGTTCAGTAAAATTATCTAATAGGTTATCCTGCTCCCTATTAATCATTTAAAAAGAAATCCTATGAACACACACACACAGAGCGACAGCTTGAGGGGAAAATAAACAAACAAACAAACAAACTCTGCAGAAGAATGAGACTACAGATAACATTAAGTCACCTAAAATTCAGGGCAGTATTTAAGAGGTTGCCTGCAAGGTGATGGGTTTCTGACAGCAGCTCCAGCTTCTCCAGCAAGACAGCCTTGCCTGGGTCAAGCGCCGGGAAGCTGCTGGCACGGGCTGCCTCCCTGCAGAAAGGCCACTGCCACACCACCCGCTGTCAGCCTGTGAAGGTCAGCGAGCAGCTTTCGTTTTCATTAGGTAATAACCTCAATGGATGCAGGTGACATTAGAATTAAAATGAGCCTAGAACACAACAGAGACACTAGTATTTAAACATGTGTTGAGATTTGTACTGAGGATCAGCATATAATTTTACTACATCACAATTAAAGAAATAGTGAATTCAGCAGTCCACTCCACAGAGGGCAACTGAAGTTTTCTAGGCCCTTTTCTTTCAGGGAGAAAGAAAAAAAGGCAATCTTGAGAAACTTTGAGGGAGGGGTGGGGTTTAATGGACTTTGAATCACCTGATTTTGAAATGCACGTCTGCCTCAGCTCCCACAGAAAGCTGTACATGGTATATTCTAATATGTGGGGAGGATATGGCCTCAAGAAACTTATGACAACTTTGGTTATAACTGCTACTTGTTGTAATCTATCAGTCTCTCCTATCTCAGTGGTGTTGTGGTGATATCATCAATAGTGAGACTTCCTGGCATCCTTCATCACTGCCATACCTAGCTGAAACTCCACAGGCTGGCTTGAGTAAAAAGGAGTATGAGAGACTCCTGTAAAGAGTTCACATTTTTGAAAAATAATTTGAAGCATAAAAAGATGAAAATTCTGTGCTGCCTTCCTACGCCAATACATTCCCCATCAAACAACAGAGACAAACTCCAACAGCAAAATTTTCAAGCCTTTTCTCCTCAGTAAGGTCACGAAGCAACAGAGTCTTGGGTACCTTTGCTGGGGATAGCAGGCAGCTGCAAACTCCTTCCCTGGTCTACAGCAAGGCAGCAGAGCCTGCACACACACCCACACTCAGCACTAAGGAGTAGGTGGCACATTTACCAGTCTTCATTAAATCAGTGCCAGAAAAAGCTTCAAGGCAACATGCCAAGTTAGCAAGAGCTGGAACGGGTGATGATGGGGAAATCTGTCCATCTTTACCACCAATAAATCCAGAGCTTACCCAGTAGCCTGTACCCAAAAAAGCAGCCCAGTCAGCTTCGGGCAAGGGGGCAATTATGGTCCAGCCAGGGCTGCCACAAGAGATCTTCTGTGGCTTTAAGCACTAAGTCCCATAAAACCCACGCAAGACTAGAGGGAACTTTTAAAAGAAGTTGCCAGTAAGACATTGGTTATTTTTTAATTTCCAAACAAGAAGTAATACCAAGAGAAAGACAAGACTTAATTCTAGTACCCCATTAAAAATAAAAAAAGTTAGAAACTTAAGTGCCTGAATCAAAAAAAGCTTGCTGATTACTACCACCAATTAATGTAAGAAAAGAAAACGATAGGGGGGAAGTCTCTAAATGAAAAGAGCACGGTCCTCAAACAGGTGAGAGATTACATAAGAGACAGGCAGAATTTGGAGAAAAGAAACTGTCAAACAGAAAAGTAGGTAAGACCAAGAAGAGAAATGCAATTCTACAACAAGCTGTGCAAAAGCCATTTAGCTTTTGTAAAAAATAAAAAAAAAATTTACAAGCTTAAAAACTTTCTCTTATATATTTTCCCATGATTCTGTACCAAAACAAAGCAAAATACAGAAACACTTTCTCAGTCATAGCATAAGATTTCTAGGATACAATGAAATATACAGTATTCAGTCCTCTAACCAGGTCATTTATAACTAGGCACTTTGGGAAGTGTTAAAAAAAAAAGTACATTTCCAACAGCTGTGCTCCCAGGAGAAACTTCTTTTTCAAAGCAGCTAACTTTCAGAGGAATAAAATGAAACTGAACACAAAAGGAAAGTGGAGTAGGAGTCTGTTCTCACTACTTCCTCCTCTTCTGAAAAGAATGAGGAATACCACATGCCTGTGCACACCCAGCCTTTTCCAGCTCCTTGCATAAAAGTACTCCCAAAGCATACACCTGAATGTAAATTAATACTGTTTTCAACTTCCATGTTGCACTTTTTTTTTTTTCTGGCTTAATCCCAGTAAAAAATACAGCTAAAATCAACCCTTCTAATTTTTATTTAATTGAAATTTTATTGAAATTCAAAAAGAGTCATTTCTGGCTTAGGAATAAGAAGTTTTCAGTTTCTTGAAGTCATACAGCTGTGAGAAGAACAGCTATCACAGAAACCTTGTGTGAACTCAAGCCTAGCATTTACTATTCACCAAAAGTAATAGATGGCACTAAATATAGCTACACAATTCACAATCCAAAACTTTTGCATCTCAGACTCAGACCCTAATGAATTAAAACAGGATGTTTGCTTGACAAGGGAGGCCTCTGGATTATAGGGTACAACACAAGTGGAACGACGACACGTCAACTAGTAGAAAGGAGCCACAGAGGCATACAATGCCATTTTATCACGTGCATTAATTTCCACAAATTCCATCTAGACCAAGGTAAGATACAAGGGTCAAATAAATAGCTATAGATCATGCCTTGAAAACACTAATGCCTCTCTGAAAATCTTTTATTAAATACACTATTCTGTCTACATGTGCTTATTGTAAAGCTTAAAAATATGCTTTCACCTGATGGCTAAAAAAAAGCTTTAGTCAAGGATATTTTAAGTACAATCTGCATTTGCTTTACACTTAAACTTTTATAAGCTTGACTGTTGCCAATTAGTTGATAACAAACATTTTAAGAGAAATGTTGTGCAGGGTATAATTTTTTTCAGCAAGAATCCACGAGTTAAAATAATTCAGAAGTCTAATATAAACAAAAGCATCAAGTCAAAGCTATGCACCTCAGTAAAAACTATTAAGATTTGCATACCAATATTTCTGCTGCCTTTAAAAAAAAAAAAAAAAAAGTGTTTTACATGCACAAATCTGTGTCAGGTGATGTTTCCAAAGTTAACCTAGTTGCACTCCAGCCTTCATGCTGCTCTACATAGCATGTTTTTTTNAATATTTCTTGTGCCTTTAAAAAAAAAAAAAAAAAGTGTTTTACATGCACAAATCTGTGTCAGGTGATGTTTCCAAAGTTAACCTAGTTGCACTCCAGCCTTCATGCTGCTCTACATAGCATGTTTTTTTGATTCCACCTCTCCAACATCCTTACTTCAGAGAGCTACATTAAAACTGGGGACACTCAGTGTTGCCACCTCTCACAACAGTGCCATTTCTGTTAAAGTCCCATCAGCAGGAAATATTAGGCTTCAGGAAAACCCTCATGCTGATAGCTTTCAACATGCTCCTGAATTTCATCCATTATGGCAAAAGAAAAGCAAAAGTATGTAGCTAATGACATTTTCAAAAGAAAATAACAACTATGAAACCTAACTGAAAAAATCATCAGTGACTTCTTAAATTGCAAGAGTCTACGTCTAAATACATCAAATACTTTCATTGTGATTTTCAAATGCTTAGAATTAACAATGTTCCTAAATACATGGAAAACCAGTCTGTAATTAAATAGACAAGAACTCAAAGCCTGGCGCAGATGACCGAAGTTGTCACAGTGTCCTACTCACGACATTTTGTGTCTATCTGTCCTTTACACCATCTTAGGACCCAATTCTTCCTTCATAGCACTTAACAGGAATCTCAATATTGACTCAAAATGTTGCTTAACATCTCATTCCTGTTAAAGCCTAAACCCACAAATTCTGCACTTCATTCACCAGGAAAACCACTACATAGTTCAGTACATTAAAACCACCCCTCTACCAGAAGCTATAGCCCTGCAGCTATCAGGGGAAGGCAGCACAACACCTCCGCCACTCCAGATCAGACTCACCCCAATATCCAGGCAGGGAGGTAACCCGCTGCAGCTGCAGCAGAGACATACTTACATTCCCTTTATTCACTTCTGAAAACTGGGATGGTAACAAAGAGCAGGATTACTGAAAAGGAAGTTTCGTGATTTTTTTTCTATTAATAGTCTGTAGAGCCCTTAGTTAGTGTATTGCAAGTTTTGAAGAGCTAAAGAAGTCTAGTGAGAGAGATCTAAAGCCTGCAACACAATGCAAGAGCGGTAATCTTAATGCTGTAAGAAAAGAATATTTTAGATGGTGGCTGTACTCGACCATGGCACACACTACAGCTGCTCTTCATTCTACCTGCAAGTTTGGCTGAGGTGTGTTGGCACAATACAGCTTATGACAACATTTATATTCAGCACAGCATTAATGTAAGGTAACATTAAAAATCTGACATGTGCTGTTCAGAAGGCATTGTTGCCAATTTAAAGTTGTTAGCGTTCACCAAAAAATAGCAAGAGATGCCATTTGCCAACCTGAGGCAGGAAAGGGGAAAAAGTACTCCCTTTTACTTGGCATAAAGTGTGTTTGTACCATTATGCAAGGCATGCCCCCGCTATCCTGTTCAGCAGTAAAGCATCTCACCACCTCATCGTTACTTCAGCCTCACAGCTTTAGATTACTTTGTCACCATATTTTCACTCTTTTTTAAAACAATTAAAAAATTCAATAAAGTTTAAAAAATAATCTTTTTATTATTTAAATTAAAAAATAAGTATTGTCACGAAAGTTTCAACTTTACATCGTTTTACAACTAACCATTGTGATTCACAGTACTAGCTTTTCCCTATTACTAATACTTGACCACCTCTTAACCAGAACTCTGTGCATATCACAGTCCCGAAGTGAATGGAAGGAGTTGCCGCCCCACCTACTGCATGCATAGCTCTCTGGCAGAAGCCACATGCGAGTTACATTACTTGGTTAAACTAACATTCACTCCAGGCAAGCACTTTCTACTCTTGGCAGATATTGACTTCTTTAACAGCACCCCAACTGATGAAGTGTAAATCATCAGCTAACAGAAGCGGTCTCTATTTGCTAACAGGAAAAAAAAGACTGAAGTCTACCCTGAATTCATAAAATCATTTTGAAATATGTTGTCACAACAGCCTCTCCTATATTATTCACCTAATTCTCTGGCTTGCTGTTTGCATCGTGTTTCTACGCTGCTACCCCAGGCACCAGTCACAGCCCCCTGGTGAGAAGCCAAATCCTCACAAATTACAGGTGTCTATCCACTGACTAAAGACCAGCACACTGGTAACTTAGTCACTGGGTTTTGATGGGGAAGTTTAACGTTTCCATCGAGAAGAAAACAAAACAACCCGCAACAAAAACCCCATGAAACAAAACCAAAAACAAAACCCACAGACAAACCTTTGTTGTGACTCAATGCAACCTTCCCTGTCCTTACATAAGCACACGGGTTATCACAAGAGAACTAGAAAGTGAAAGTGCTCAGGATACTTTCGTTTCCCAGAAAAGCTGCTCCCACACATGTGGCTTTCCTACTCAATGAAAGTAGAAAAGACTCTCCTCTCTCCATCCAGCTCCTGGCAACACCACCCCCCCCCCAGATTTTAAGAGCACTGTTCCATAATAAGTACAAGAAGCCAATAACAAAACAAAAAACCCTAAACAAACAAAAGCAAAAAGTCAAGCTTTTAAAATAATTTATTCCTACATGAAAACATGTAAGTGAAGATGCTAACCTTAAGCTTTTTGTTTACTTCTTATGCTAAGGAATATCAGGAATGTCACGTTTGGCTCTTAGCTTTTGCCAGATGACCAGCTAGGAATTGCAAATTGGCCTTTTCACTACAGAAAGCAAAGAGCAAAAAAACGAGAAGGAACCCTGGAAGCACCCCTGTATAATCCCCCTATCACTGGCACTGCCAGCAATGGCTGCAAGGGGGTGACTGATGCAGCACCCCAAACAATTCCTGGCACAGGTGACGTGTGAGGGTTAAACACCTCCCAGCTAGTTCTGCACAGATCTTGGCCCAGCCTGAAAAGGCAGCCCCCAAGTCAGCTGGGGCACTGGGTGGACTGAACAACTCGGCCACTGCACTGGTCCCCAGCGTCCAGGGTGTCCCTCAACCCAACCCTTCACATCACTGCAGTTATGGAGCCAGCTTCTCGCGGACCAAATAATCAGACTGTTGCCACTTAAGCGGGTTCTTCAGCCAGGAATAAAAGAAGATTTAACCAAAACCAGGACGGAAATTATATCTTTCATTCATCTTCAGTTAGATAAGTCCACGAACACCAACTAAATTCACAGGATGCTACTTCCTTCCTTAACGTATCTTTGCAGACATAAGAGTGCAAGAAAAGCAACTGTTCAATTATCCTCCCACTTATCTTTACAAAGCACTTCTGTAAATGTGAAACATTTTTCTATTTTGAGACATGGGTAATTTGCTTTTTGACCTTTTCATAGAAGCTGATGGGTTTTGTCATCTTTTGTAGCTGCTGCTCCTAGTTGTTGCAGATAGAGGGTTATCCTAAAAGTATATTTTTTTTAGGGAGTACTAAAGACATTTTAAAATAATATTACAAAATATATAAACTTTACCTTTTCATAATCTGAAGCAGTATTTTTCTTTCAGGGTGTGAACCAAAAGAAATTTAAAGACACTATTTCAGACAGATGCTAATGATAGTACTGTAGTTGTAAACTCCTGCTACCGCAATCAAAATCATTACTGAGCTTTTGTGAAAGGTTTTCTAGAATGCAACAGGTTTTAAACTACTATTAAAGGTTTCAGAAAGGTGCAGATTCATAGCATATTATACCAATAAATAAATTCCAAGATTCAGCAGGATTGCATAACTACCAAAAAAAACCAAACTCAAATCAAACCTAACTGCACGCACACCCCCACTAAAGCCCACCAGAACGTTCACAAAACCAGAAGGCATTCAGCACATCAGTCTGACAAGAGCATTCCAAATTACTTTGGATCACTGACCTTTGCACCTTGCTCCAGCTTCCAGAAAACACAAACAGGAGTCTATGTAGAAGGTGTAACTACATGTGATATTAAATTTTTTTATGAACTTTTTTTAAAATAAATAACAAGATGTGTGTATCTAAAAGCATAACTCTATAGCACTTGAAATAATTCTTGCCAATTACTTAGTAGTTGGTGCAAACACTTTCAGTAAACCAATCTGGTCATTCTCCTCTTCCTCACCAAAAGAGGTAATAAAGCTTTAAATAGCAGCACTAGCAGGTATAACCCCCCGTATTCAAGCCCATCACACGAGCAGCCTGCCTGCCACACAGTCCAACCACATGCATACCTCCCTCCATTCGTGGGGAGATATGTAACCCATCGCCATTACGTGGCCCGGGGTGCATGTCTCAGAGGAGGGAGGACACCTGCGTGCTGGTCACAGGCAAGAGCGGCTCCAGCCGCCTCATGAGAGCAGGAGCCGGCAGCCTCTCGGATACACTGGGCAAACGATCGCTCAGGCCACCCTGAATTCAACCGATCAAAACACAAAAACTCTAATGGTTGTATCCTTGAAAGGTTGTCACCTATCAAGATTGATTAAAAAAAATAAAAAAAAAGCACAACTCCCAAAATACTTCCCTTGTGTACCAAGTCCTGCGAGGAGATTCTATATGATCACCTTCTGCCATTCAGGACTGCATCAACATCCCTGTTTCGATTGTTGGAGACATATGACTATCGTCTTCTGTATGAACTACCACAGTATTTAGTGGCTACTGCTTTCAGGAAAGAAAGGCAGTCAGTACCACGTTACTAGCTAGTGTCTTTCAATAATACATACATCAAATACGTGGGATGAGCAGAGCAGAAGCACACACACACTTGCTGGGACAATTTTCTCTTTACTACCTCAAAAAAGAGCAAAGGAGAAGTAGTAAGTAGTATTAGACCTTGCTTAACACCATGTGTTATTTCAAGTGGTAAATATATTCAAAGGTTTGTGCTTCTTTTAAAAAAAGAAAAAAAATGGGCTTGGCTGACACACCTAACTGTATTCTACTATTCCTGTGATTACACTGCCAATACGCTGCTGAATCACAGGTCTGAAATAACAGTGGGTGTGGGAAACCAAAGGACAGATAAAAGAAACTTTAAATCCACATATCAACCAACACTCAGCCTCTCTCCAGAAGCAGTAGAACTTGATAATACACATTGCTGGGAGGCCAGCTAAATATCACCCTTTAAAATCCAGTTTCTTCAATCTGTTGTTCCAAGATGGCCATTATGATAATTACTAGTTAGAGCTGGCACACCGCTGAAACATGTATGACCTCTCCACCTCATTTTTTTTTCCCCCCAATTACTAAAAAAAAAAAATCACCATTCACCCACCCCATCGCTGAACCTGCCATGTAAAGGACACTGGACAAGGGAGGGGTCTGTGAAGCACAGGAGGCAGCCTGGGATGACCTTCCTCCGAAAGAAAAAAAAAATAAAAAATTAAAAAATGGACATACACATGCACCAGCACAAGCAGCCCCCATAACAGCAGTGCAGGAGTGCCAGGAGTCCAGGGAATCCTGCAATAGGCATGTCTTACCTCCTCAGCAGCAAAATGCCTGACAAAAAGTATTTTACTGGACGGAAATACAGACAGGGCAAAACCAGAAGCTACTTTTTTTTCAACTTCCGAGGCCGTTTACCTTTAATCACACATTTTAGTCTCAGTATAAACATTACGGATACCCAACAGACACCTAATGACGCTGGAGAAACACACAAGAGCTGCGAGCAACAACAGTAACATTATTAATTATTTGCTTCAGGAGATAAATTACAAGTTTTAACTAGGAGTCAAGATGACCAGTAAACATGAAAGACAAAATTTCTTTTGACCCGATCCAGAAGCTTTAACTACACAATAAACTAAAGGTAGCTTCAGTGGGAAATGGGCTGTTTGTAGTTAGACCATTTATTAATACAAACCTACGTGCCCAAGTACTGCTGAAGTTTGACACATACTTCCCATATGACAGTAAGAAAACATCGGATGAACAACATTGGAAACCACAGTTCTGAATAAGGTATGCTGATGACTCAGGCATCTCTTGGAAATCCAATATATTTCTGCTTATATGTGGTTTCTTCACACTAACAGAAAACAATCATGACAAACTTTGAGGTCTCCAGAACAAACTCTTGATATTCAGGGAGCATGGGATTTTCTTCTTCTGAGGGAAGACGATGCCTTAGTGGTATGGTAACCTCTCCACCTTCCAACCATGCACCAGCCCACTGTACCTTCACAACTTTTCTTCTTATGCGCAAATAAGCTGAACAATGTTGAAGTTTGTCACCCAATTAGCTATTCATCTGTCTCACTAAGCAATGAGATACTCACTTTGGAGTCAAATAATATTTTTTGCAAAACAGGCCCAAGGTTGGCCTTCTACCCCTGCCCAGAACGCAGTCAGGGATAAAGTAGGTAACAAGGAGTTTCAGGTAATATAATAATCGGATCATTCAACAGAAATAAAAAAGAAAGTCCCTGCCACGAAAAACAGTTTCTCTAGATACTTAGTCAACTAATGAACATCCATAGATACTGTTTACAACTTTAGATCTATAAGCTAATTTTGTTTTTACTGCAGTATGGATTACCAGGTGATCTACCTCAACCAACCTCCAACCACCCTTTAAGCTTATCCTCGATTTGAAACTAAAGCAATCCTGAACTACTGACCTGCAAGCAGTAGTTTAGCCAAAACCTGTTAACATTTCTTCTTCAGTATTATCGACAGAAAGAGCAACCAGGCAGCTCTGACCAGTGTCTACCAGGTATTAGGTAAGAGAGCATCTGACACAATAATGAAGGGATAGTTAAACCACGAACGAAGGTTTTGTAAAAGGTAACCTTGCTCACGGAAGTTGTCAGGTGCACAGCAGCAACAGACAAAGTTGTTAAACACAGAAGGCACACACATAGCACGGACTCGGCAGCAAAACTCTGCTACAGTAGCCTGCTAGCACACCTCGATTTAAAACGCTGCTGGACTGAGGAACGAGGAGACAAAATTAGTCCGTTCAGCCCTTGCCTTCCTGCTGCAGCAGCCAAAATCAGTGTTAACTACTTCCAACTGCGATAGCGAGACACGCCTCTCCCTCCAAATGAGCTTCTTGACTCTAAGTTGTACCCCTTTAACCAATTATACCTTAATCACCGCATTGCCACTGTCCGCTCTTATGACTGGAGCCATCTAACTTCCACACCGACTGTTCCAAAGCAAATATACCTTCGTCCGCTGATAAAAGTGTCACATGGCATTAAAAAAAAAAGAAAAATAATCAGGGAAGAGGAGGCAGTCACATCGCTAACCACAACAGCTGCATTCCCCGGCAGCAGTTACCTTTAAAAACTAAAAATTAAAAAAAAAAAATTTAAAAAGCACTATGATTTAATTTTAAGTTTCTTTTTCCCTTGTCAGTTCAGTTCACTTCAAGCAAAGAAGAGCTTCAAGAGGTGCCCATTTTTTTTCAGCAAAGCAACGATTTCCAGCAACTCCTGGTGCGCAGCAAAGGACTCCCGAGCGCTGCCATTCGCCTAGCCGGGCGGCGCGGTGCGCCTTACCGCGGGTCCCTCAGCCCAGCGCCTTTCCACTCCAGCCGGGGCGAGCCGTGTGTCACAGGCTGGGAACAGCGCTCCCCCTCCGCGGGGGCGGCGGCCGGGACCCCGCCCTGCCCCCGCAGCATCCCCC
>VZTV01010766.1:20804-39882 GCA_013400875.1 Anhinga rufa
ACCTGTATTTTCAGTCAACCCAGCTGTAAACAGGTTGCTTTCTATAGAACATGGTGGGTATTAGCACAAGGTTTGTTGTAGTCAGCCTTTAGAAACATTAAGGAAAGATTGGACAGTCCCTCATGAACGACCCTGGCCTCCATGGCAGGACTTGATTACAGCTTTTTTTTTTCCAAGAAAAAAAAAAGAGGACAAACCAGACCTTTAGGATTTTAATAGGATCTTGTAGGATTTTTACAGCATAAGGTTTTCATGCCCTCAGCCCAGATGTTTTTTTAAATTAATACTTCTCAGTCCAGATCACACAAAACTACTGAGCAGTAGGTGTAATAATTTCTTCAGAATGAACTGCATGCTTGCTTATTTTATTGTCTGAGAGGTTTTCTCTCTCTTATACATCCAGTTATGGGACCACGTGTCCTTCATTTTCTTAAATAAGCATCTGTTTGTTTTGTATCTTATTACTGACCATAAGAAATTATATGCAAAAATTCAAGTAGACATGAAACATCACTGACATGTGTGCATGGTCAGACTCATGCCATCTTGTATTTTTTACCTGTATGTAGAAAATAATTCTTTCTAAAGTATTTTTGGCAGAAGATAATATATTCTCCATGTTATTTCAATGACCCGTGGCGTTTGACCACATTTACTGACTGCAACAATAGCAGTTTTGTAAGCCAGAAGGCATCTGAGAAAACAAAAAAGTATCTGTTTTCTTTTCTTGTCATGGTTTTAACCAACAAGCCTGCTTCACTTAAATTCTTCACAGAAGAACACTGACAGTTGCAGACCATTTCACATCTCTGCCATGTTTAACTTGTTTTATCCGAGCCCAGTGTTCCTTTGGGTGATTAAAAAGTTAACACTTTAATAATTAAGACTGGGGAGGTTACCTACCAGAAAGAAAGAAAAAGAAAGTTTTTAATCAATACAAAATGTCACTTCAAAAACCTCCTTGTTGCTATTAACCCACTCAGAGAAGCGTTGCAGGTAGTGTGTCGCTGTTGTCAGTGGGCGCTCTAGACACAGCTGTAGGACAGCCTCCAAATAAATACGCGACTATACTCTCTGTGAATTCACATGAAGGACGATATTGGGCTCCAAGAGTACAGCTGGCACCGCAAAATCTGTCACTTTACATATTCTAATGAGATTTCCAGTCCCGCTTGTGCTGAGACAACCAACTGAAAGCAAAGTCATTGAATACGTGCAGCGTTTAAAGTTGATCTTGTCAACAGACTTTACTATGACTCTTCCTCATCACGTTTGGTATATAAAAATGAAACCTACCTAATAGTAAAGTCAGCTTAGTGACCTTCACTACTGCAGTATTAGGCATAGCAGATGCAAAGCCTTTAAATGTTAAAACATGGACAGCTGGGGTGAAACATAAGACTTAAAGGGTGACACATTAGATAAACAGGAGGCTGATGAGATGAGATGGGGTCATAAATTGCATTAGTCACACTGTTTGACAAATGATCTCCAGTGGCACTTGCTTCTCGGTGGGGACTTTCGTTGATGGTCTTTAGTACTGCATTGGTAAAACTTTTTTCAGCTTTTTACACTATTGCACATTTGGTACATGTTACCACAGAAAACCATTCTCAGGGCAAGCTTTGCTGGCATGAAACTCAACATCTGTGCAGAACAGGGGGAGTGCTGCACTCACTAGGACTCCCTGCTGCACAGTTAGAGCAGTGGTTAAATTTGGGGGAGGGAGAGTCCATGACTTAAAATGGAGACAGGACTGAGGTGGTGACGTTAGACAGTGCTTTGGGGGAACTTGGGTGCAGCAGTCTCATCCGAAACATCACGTACCAATTGACAATGAGAGCTCCTCTGAACAGCAGTTCATGTACGCTTTATTGAGGTACGCTACACATGCCTACACTTTGCAATTTAAAACAAGCTCTACATAATATTCCAGAGAATCAATGAAGCAAGAAAAACTGCAAAGGCAAAACCCTAGGGGAAGTATTTATAAAAAAGGACAAAATGAAGACAGTAAAATAATTTATCACATGAACAGGATCGGGACTGATTATCTAAGCCTGAAGATAAGATTTTTTTAACAGTAGCTGGTCAGCATTACATACAGGTAGGTGAAGTCTCATACATTTAGTTTGGTGGTCCATCTAGAAAATGGACGCAGAGCTGTGAATTCTGAGGGCTTGCTCATTTTTTTTTAACCAAGGCTGGGAGATGGTACAGCTTAACAGTACTAAGGGATGGCAAAATTTTAACTGTAGACAGACATACTCGAGAGCAAGGAGGGACTGTGGGGAAAAAAACCCACAGCATGAGGGCAACCAGCCCTCTGCCCCAGGCTAGGTGACTGGCGTGGAAGTTCTGCAGCATGTGGGCTGGGAGGTGGCACGTCACGGTGTCTCTACCACTCTCTGAGCCTTTGCAAACACACACCCTCATGGCATGTCAAAGCAAAGTCACAATCTTGTACTGGAAACATGAGTTCCATGCATGTGGTGACAGAGCAAGACAAACAGGGCAAGAGACACAGAATTCCCCATCCCACCAAATGTACATCTGTAATAAGGTGAGAAGTTCAGGTAAACACATTTTATACAGTGTGGTGGATTTTGTTGTTGTTTATTAGTTTTCTTGCATATATATGATAAAAGAGAATTCAAACTGTTTTCTATTCTAGGGGACTCTGGTCTCCACAGATAAGACACGTGGTTCAATGTAATACACAAATTAAACATCTTTGTGTAAGGTTCTGTGATTCAAAGGGTATATCTATTAATTCACACAATGACAAGAGTTTGGATCTTCACTAGAGGAATTCAGTGGAAGGAAAACTTTGGCTCTAGGGTTCATACTTAAAGACCAGGTTGTATGGACAGTGAAGCCAAGTTTGGAATGAGCGCTCATGGATTTGAGGACTCATCTGGAAAGGTCCTAAGTGAAGGCTTCTATTTTCTCAGAATCAACATTGCTTCTTCTTCTCGTCCATTCAAATTTTCCTCTTAAAGCCTGCTATTGTTTTTAGAGTGACTTAAACTTAGATTCATGAATGACATGAGTCTATTGACAGGCACATGCCTAAAACTTTCACAGATGACCAGGAGAATTACTAAAGGCCAACTGAGACTCTTACCTTTCAAACTCCCTACTCCCCCAAACTCACTACTCCCCCTTCTCTGTAGTGGAGCTTGGACCCACAGCTCGTCACTCAGCCTGATCCACTGCACAGCAGAGCAGTGCAGAGTAGTAGTCTGCCTCTAACAAGAGTTAGTACTCATTTCCTTCCCAGCTGCTTACAATTGCAAATCTTTCAAACCTTAAGTGTCTTCCCTTTTCTAGCCCTACCAGGCGGACAACCTTATGACAAAGCAGGAAAAGACAAACTACAGAAGTAGATGGTATCAACCCATCTATTATTACTGCTTAGGAAGTTGCAACATCTTCTGGTTCTGACACAGCTATATACTGCAGCAGCGTCAACACATCAGATACCCCTTTCATGGACTTTCTGCAACTTTTAAAATGCAGGCAGTTAAAAGCTGGCCCACTGCACCAACTAGGTAAGGGAGCTTCAAGTTTGCATCCTATAAACTTATCCCCCTCCCCTTCTCCAAGGCAGCTGCACTCTCAGCCACAGTGCTGTAACTTCAGTCGAGCTCCCCAGAGAGGCTGCGTGACGAACATGTGCCGTGGCACAGGAGCAGACAGTAGATACTAACTGCTGTGGCTGGAAGTGCCCCATTTCCTCTGGGTCTGCAGCGAAGCATCACAGTGCAGTGCCACAAGACCAGTTCTACAAATCAGGAAACACAGAAAAGAGGGTAACTGGTAGAAAACCATAAGTATCAGAATTGTTGCTAGTACAAAACTTACTGCTTGGGTCTGAATTTAAAGTGAGAAATTAACAAACTCTAGCTATAAACCAGCTTTGGTAACAACTGAGACATCTAACTTTGGATTTCTTACCTTGCCATGAGCAAAGCTGGAGCAGAACTGCTGTCATGTTGCCACACATGGTGTTCCAACTGGCAGTAATTCTACCTTCTCCTATAATGCCACTCTACTGTTTCAACACTGAATAGTAGAAAGAATACAGTTACTAGTAAAAAAATGAGAGAACCACTCCCAACATCAAAGAATTAATTTTACTAGGGTAGATTAACTTTTAATTGAAGACTCAAGCTATTCCAGAATGGTGGCAATAGTTTGTTTGAAAAGACTCTTTTCTGAATGTGTGCATACGTTATGTTGCTATTTAGGTGGCGCCGCTCCTTGCATAAAATTTACTTTGCATAATTACAGGCAGTTTTGCAAAATGTTTATTTGTGATCTTCGTTGCTTGCATACCATGTATTTTTTCTTCTGGTTGAGAGTGTTTGTAATTATTGTAATGTTGTAATTCTGTTGTAATTATTTAAATGGAGCTAAGGATTGATTTCTGGAATAGCATGGAAAAAAGTAACATGGATACTCAGTATCCAAAGACTGATGGTTTAAGGCACTATTTCTTTCTTCCGCTTCTAGGCCCTCCACAATTTGTTACTGCTTGTTTGCCAGTGGAAAACATCACTGCAGAAAAGCAGCCGGCTGGGGCTGTGCGTACATGCCTCAGATGCAAAGTCCAGCAATTTTCTTTAAAGTGCTGACGAAAGCTGGTTTGTGCTAAGACAGCAGACTTTGTGCTGAGGCACGTGCAGGTGCTCCACCCTGCCAGGCCAGCTGCGGCAGGGACGGACAGACAGCTGGAGGGTTCGTGCATTGAACAACCTCAGCGCAATTTGCCAGGCTGTCTCTGTCCTCGTCCCTGGACTGAAAGAGTGGGTAAACTGCTTTGTTCAAGGTATAAACACAAGTCTTGCACATAACAGGGTACCTGTGTGATGGATTAATTAAATCTGTGACTTCTCCCATTTCCAAGCAGAAGACTTCAGTAGGAAAACTCTGGTTCGTTGAGTTCAGAGCACTTGGTTCAAAACACCTTCAGGTTTGGTGGCCTTCTACTGAATCCAAGATGGAGGTAAAACCTTTCCATGGTTACTGCAGACAGCTGAGAGCAAAAGAAGGCCTGTGAGTTTTGTCGTTCCACATCAGAGCCACCAGCTGAGATCATTAAAGACGGTGGGCATGTTTACACAGCGCAGGGAGGCCTGGGAACTGCTGGCAGCATCACGGCCTCAGGACAGCATGGTACTGATACGCATGCTGGCTAGGTGAGTGCCAAGAGGGGGCCATACCATACTATGCTAGCTAGACTGATGGCAACTGTCTGCGAACTGCTCATGGCAGGAAACGTAGATACCCCAGCCTCACAGGCTTCAAGGGAAGCCATGATAAGTTTGCTAGCTCATATGGGGTATCAGGAAGGAAGATAAGCACAAAGAGAACACATCAAATATGGTATATGTAGGGGGATTCACAGAATCACAGAACGGTAGGGGTTGGAAGGGACCTCCAGAGGTCATCTTGTCCAACCCCCCTACGTGAGCAGCACACCTAGAGCAGGGGGCACAGGACCGCGTCCAGGCAGGGTTTGAATGTCTCCAGGGAAGGAGACTCCACAGCCTCTCTGGGCAGCCTGTGCCACTGCTCTGGCACCCTCACAGCAAAGAAATTTTTCCTCATATTTAAGTGGAACTTCCTGTGTTCCAACTTGTGCCTGTTGCCCCTTGTCCTGTCATTGGGCGCCACTGAGAAGAGTCCAGTCCCATCCTCCTGACACCCACCCTACAAATACTTATAAACATTGATGAGTTCCCCCCTCAGTCTTCTCTTCTCCAGGCTGAACAAACCCAGGCCTCTCAGCCTTTCCTAAGTGATCTCCCTTATGAGGGAGATCCAGCCCCTGATCATCTTTGTAGCTCTCTGCTGGACTTGCTCCAGCAGCTCCCTGTCCTTCTTGAACTGGGGGGCCCAGAACTGGACACAGTACTCCAAATGCGGCCTCACCAGGGCAGAGTAGAGGGGCAGGATGACCTCCCTCGACCTGCTGGCCACACTCCTTTTAATGCAGCCCAAAACACCATTGGCCTTCCTGGCCACCAGGGCACAGTGCTGGTTCAGGGTCACTTGTTGTCCACCAGCACTCCCAGGGCCTTCTCAGCAGAGCCGCTTTCCAGCAGGTCAGCCCCCAACCTGTACTGGTGCCTGGGGTTGTTCCTCCCCAGGGGCAGGACCTTGCACTTGCTTTTGTTGAATTTCATGAGGTTCTCCTTGGCCCAGCTCTCCAGCCTGATGAATAGGACAAGAGATGTAACAGAGGCAGAAAATTATGATCTAACACACTGCACATCATTTTTAGTATTCAGCAAGACTTCATGTACAGATTCATATTTTGTAGGCATTTCTCACTCCCTTTTCATTAGATGCCAAATATCTTTATAATTTTCTCCATATTTTGTTCCCCATTTCCTTTTTCTCCGTGCATTGTTTCTTCCAATTTTCTGAGTATTTCTGAAACTCCATTTCAAAAAAGCTAATTTTTCACATGTACCAGGTTGTAAAATATAGGAGCCAATTGTTGGTCACTACAATGGATCTAAAATTGAAGTAAAAATGTTGAATGGCCGAGTTTTTCTTATGTACAGACAAATCTCATTATAAAACTATAAAGAAGAATTGTCCTGCTGTCCTTCCTAGATACATAGTTTAATTAATACTGGATATATTTCATTTTCAGAGTGCCTCTCCCACACACAAAAGCCAAGGTAAAATAGGAATATTCAGTTGCTAATGGGAGGATATTTACAAAAAACAAAGCTACATTAGCAAAGCATTGTTCATTTAGATGGATGAGCTGAGAGATGTAATTAAGTCTAACTTTAATTCGAACTCGTACACGTATGATTAAGAACCCATACAAATAGCCAAATTAGATTTTCAACTTGACTGTGCAGAGTCTGCAACCTGATTGTTTTGGTAGACAGCACGGGCCTGGTTTTACTAGTCTGTTAGCTGTACAACTCCTTGGCTCACAGCAGCTTCACATGGTGTAGAAGGGGGGTGATACCTGCATTCTTTTGTATGACTAAGTTAGTCTGTAATGAACCTAGTGTATACAAATTAAGAAGAAGGACCAGATTCTTCATTCCACCCACAAGAAGGACTAACTCGTTTGAACAGAGAAATATTTCAGACATAGCTTGAAGGGCATTTTGAACTGGCACAGCCATGTTCATTTGGTGACAAACACTCCTCTAAGGTCTACACACTCCTACATGGTCTCCTACACAGGAGAATTCTAGCTAATTAATTTGGCAGACTGGATTTCTTCTTCAACTTACAACGTGATGGGAAATGCATGGATGTGACACAAAAAAATTTCTTCTACTGCAAATAGATCAAAATCTCTGGAGAAAAAAGAAATCTGGCCACTAAATGCTTGTCATATTCAGTGGTTATATTCCAAGAGCAGTGCTATGCTCATTGCACAGCAACTAGTTGCACAGTGCAACCAGTCCTTTTTTATTTCATGTTTCAATTTCCCACATAGAATGAAGAGCTAATGAATGGGCTCTGCTTCCTTGACACTTTGTCACTACAAACATTTTTTCCACTTACAAAGATGTTCTTTAAAATAATACAATTTCACGGCTTTCTTCTGCCGTCACTGTCCAGATCCCAGTGAGACCTATAGCATGGCACTCTGTGTTGACATGAGAGGTGTGGTAACAGTTCATCTGACATCTTTTTGTTTCAAAGGTAATACCCAATTTAAAATATACAGAGGTCAACCTGAACTCACAAGTTGTCAGCAGCCAGCAAAAGAACAGCAACCTACACTTCGGGTAATTGAGAGTCTTAGGCTTTGCAAATGCATAATTAGTCTGAGACCATTAATATCTAAAGCTTGGGAAAATGTCTTCAGCCAGCTTTCACAGAAGGACACAACTAGCTTCAGTACTGAGTCACCTGTGGAACAGGGTTTCCACATTAGGTGCAAGCCATCCCCACTACAGTAAGCAGGGAGGTTTTAATCCACTTGCATTTGTGAGCTGACATTTAAGAATTTTATCTCTCTTTAAAACCATCACTCAAAAGTATTTACAGATTTAGGAAATTGTCACTAAACAGACCTGGCCAGGAACTGGATTTTCTGTTTCACAGGAGACTTCATGCTGTCAACTTTTTTCCCTGTTTCAACCTAATAAATTTTGGTTTTCTGTAGTTGCAATAAATTTCATACAGAGCTCAAATTTCTTTCAATTGTTTTAAATAAAACAATTCACACTTGAAAACTTTCTAAAAATGGTCAAAATGTTCTTTCCTGGACTTTTTTTTAGTGCTTTATTAGTTTTCCTTTTCCTCTGATTAACATCAACTTAGCATATTTTTAAAGCATTTCATTTTTGACAGAAATAATGCTGCATTAAGGAAAAGAACCTCTGAACAAGCTGCACTAAAGATCCCATCTACTGTATTTGGCACATACCTTTCTATTTCTTTCACTAAGTTTACAGTTCTTAGACAGCCTCATGCGCACCCAGAAGACAAGCATAAAAATTATGGCAGTCATTCTGGAAGGCCTTAGTTCAAGACCTTTTTTATGGCTTCAGTGGTTATTTCTTTAAAAATATTCTTGGTAATATTGCTCTAGTACCTATTCACATCTGAATGAAAAATGCCAGGAAAAAAAAGTACCCAGCTGCGCTCGAGTGAATGTTAAAACCCATAGCATTTTAGAGAGCCACTGCAGAGCTGTGAACCACTGAAAGGAATCACTACGTGAAGAAGCCTTTTCCCCTCCCTTCAAGTCTTTTCCCTATGACAGGAGGTTTTTAAAGCTCTCATTACAAAATAGAAATATTGAAGGTCTTTTGCATGTGCTAGGCCAAATGCACTGTAAGAGCTGCTCTTGGATACAGCCACACCCCTGATTAGCACTGTAAACTTCAAACCCTTTTTATGTCAGCCTGTACTTTAGCATATTGGGTTCCACCTCTGTGAGGAGGGTGGCAGTGAAGTTATTGATGCAGCAAATTTCTTAATTGATAAACTAAATTAATGAGATGAGTCGAACCAAGGAGCTCTAAAATTATCATTAATTTACACGTATTCACTGCTCCTTGAAAGGACTAGTTGTTTGATTTATGACTCATATTTTATCTTGAGGAGTGGTGGATCATTTTTTGACTTGGTCCACGGACTAAACTTTCAGAATACACTGGAAATATCTCAATTTACCAGGCTCAGTTAAAAAAGGTGCGTGTACAGCATTTATGTAGTGTTTTGACAGACTATTTTCTGCTTAAGTGATTCAGTTTCCCAGGGATACATATGGCCCACTCTTTGTTATGCAGAACTGTAATTGCACAGAAAGAAGATGAGGTCATCAACTAAGTTGCGATACATTCATTAAACAAGTAATTTCAAATAGCCTTAAATAAATGAAATGTTCTGCAAGTAAAATCGGATTCTCACCTACTTTAAACCTTAGGCTACCAGGCTAAATGAGAAAAAAAACATAGTATCTGTTAATAAAAAGAAATACTGATAACAGCAAACAAAGTAGCGTAGCCATTATACTCAGAAGAGCCAGTAGCCTTCAGACTTTTGTACCCACCAAAGTTTCAGGTTTTTATGTCTTAATAGCTGTAGGAGAGCTCGGCAATTTTTTCAGACGAGAAGAATGAATACTAAAGAATCTGGCAACAAATTTCAAGATCCAGATACTTAAAGCTCTCTGTTTGGGTAAAAGTTTAATACTAACTAAATAAGAGGATATAGCAGTGCAGTGCAAAAGAGGACAGCCAAGTTACAGGACTTCTTAACAGAGACTGCCCAACACAAAGATGCAGGAGGTCAGTGCCCACCTAGAGGATTGTCTAAAGTAAATCAGTCAGTGCACACATTATCTTTGAAATCTGTTGGTGACTTCTCTGAAGTAAGTTTTGGGTAGATCCAAAACGGTGAAGTTGGAAAGACAATCCCAGATATGGGTGAAGGTGCACCCAAAACTTCAAACCCCTGAGCAACTCCAGTCTCATAGATACAGCTGAACAGGCTCCTCGTGGTCAGCTTGTGAGACAGCTGTGGGGACAGCACGTGGCAGGTCAGAGGGCCCGCGGTACTTGCGCCTGTTCCTGAGCCTACTCTTCAAGTGCAAAGGCACAGTCAGTGCATTCTGAATACAGATGCTATCACCCACAGGTGGAACAAAGCATTAGTCAGAACTTAATGTCATATAATTTGCCTGGTGTAAGCATGAGCAAGAAGACCTTGCCCCAGAATGTCAGATAGATCATCTACAATATTCTTGAAAAACAAAAGCCAGGTATGACAGAGAATCTGTAAGGAAAAAGGAAGGACAGACTGATATTCCTAAGAATAGGTGGCTGAACTGGTGGCCCACAAGTCAGGTATTGGGCACACAAGATAGTCCCAACTCAACACCTTTTCTGCAGCAGTTCTGGAAGAGATAGGGCATGACAGCAGGTGAAAACTGGTACCTTCTTCTGCATCTGTGCATGGCACCCTGTCAGGAGAGCCCCAGACCTGGCAGCCAGCTTCCAGCACTGAAAAACTGGGACTACCAATGCAAGTCCACCTCTCATACTGCCAAGGGTATCTACGGCAGTTTTCTCATGTCTCTCACAAGCTTTCTCTAAAGTATAGCACAGAATAACTGAGTTATACTTATAGTCAGGAATCCCTCTAAAGATCCTCTTTCTCTCTATTGACTACAGAGGGAGTCCTTGGAAATGAAAGTCTTATTTTTGTTGAGCAAAATTAGTCACCTAAAGCTAGGGAGTGTGAAGTCCTTAGCCTTTCCTCAAGGCATTTTCTTTGGGCAAAGTAGACACATTTTTAAGGTTTTAAAAAATGTTTTCTGATAAATCAGTGTTTGAGATTCAACCAAATACCTTTACATAATTTCAAAAAGCATTGAGCGACAAAAACTTCTGTTAACAGGAATGAAAGATACAAACAACTCAGAATCCCAGGCTGAGTAAACTACAACTTCTGGTCACTTCTGGAGTCTTTGTGGTGACACTGTATCTCTTGCAGTGGACATTTTTCTCTGCTGCTATTAATAAAACACTTACTTAAAGACAATTATTTATGCTATTTTTTATTATTGGGATTGTAGATGCCCCATTCTATGCAGATGCAAGAAAAGGATATCATCTTTGTTTAGGAGAAGTTGTAAGTCAAATAAAGTTTGCTAAGAAATCAAAACTAGTTTTTTAATACTATCATGGCTCTGCTGTATTACACTCCACAGGGGTTAGAGTTAGACAGTTGTTGAAAGCAGCTTTGTTTATTGCTAACCAATGAACTTAGCAGGGGGAGGGATTCCTGTCACAAGGCAGGATATAAGGAAGGAAAAATAACAGTGTATTTCTGTTGTTGTCTTTATTCTGTAATATTCTGTATAATCCAAGTCACTGATGATGCTATTTTCTTGGCAGCAAACAAGAAGCTATTGTAATTAGAAGAAACTTTTCATATGAAACACAGAGTATATGTTACAGCTTTCTGAAATACTACGGCAAGATTCAAGGTTATAACAGAAGACTGTGGAGAAAGCCCATAAAAGTGAAACGAGGAAGAACGGAACTGGACACGCTGATAAGGTCTTCAGCTTTCTCATGGGCAAAGTCAGCCAATGACACTCACTAGCCTACACATTGTCCTCTGAAGTTGGTGGTGATGTTACGACTCAGAGCCACCGCAGGACAAGGTTTGAGATCAGCCATGTCTAATCCTGCCATCTGTATGAACTCCCCTGTGAGCGGCAAGGCTGGGCCTTCACTGCCTATACAACAACAACTTTCTTAATTAACACTTTACACAGCAAAAAACTAGTCATCTGAAAAACATTATTTTCTTGCTGAAATATGGCATATAGAGAAAAAAATGGCATATATTTATTTCCCAGCAGTTGGACATTGCAGATACATCATCTCTCTTCTGACATTTTCTTTGTCCCCTCCCTCTCCCAAAATGAATGCCTTTGCAAAATTGGAAAGGGAGAGAGGGCAGAGAACATCAGTTGACAGGTTTCTCTGTAATCACGGTGTTAAAATTGAGAAAGACAGTATTTACCTTTGTAAATTTTTTGTTTAAAGATACAGCTTAGCGTAGAATAATATATCAAATGCAAGAGTTTTGAAATTTTTTATAAATTAATTCCCCTTGTTTTTTAAATTGTGGAGTTATGTTGAGGTTTCTTAGGAAGGGTGTACATCACTCATGCTCCAGAAATGGTATCTACCCAGCAAAATATTGCTACAGAATGACAAGAAGGAGACTTCTGCAGGAGCACTAGTCTTTTTAGTCCGGAGCACCAAGCTCTTTACTAGGAACCATGAGAGATTAGCTGTCTAGTTTGCAGCACTGGAACCAGGTGCCTGGAACTGTCTGGAGTTAGTACCTGCCTTCAGGATAAAAAGAGATATTGCAGGTTCTGGCTTCACACAATTCAGTCTGGGTAATTCATCCCAGGATAGTTCAGGTTCATCTTTAAAGCACTGAATAGGCTAGTAATTTATGGCCCAAATGCTCTTAGTTTTTTCAGCAACATAACATCATAACCATTCAGTATTTATGGAAAAAAAATCAAAAAACCTGAAACCTAGCATTCTACTGCTAACTATCTTCTTGTATAATTAGCATTATCGCTAACAACCCAGAAATCCAAATTCCCACCTCTGAGTGCAAAAGACCTACAACCAAACAAGATTACTATCCGGGTTGTTAAACAACAGCAGGCAGCCTCTCCACGAAAATCTCTTCTCCCTGCGCTGGGCTATGTACTACCCCGAGTTACACAGCACTGGTCCCAGAAGCGCCTACACATCCTGTACTTGCAGTGACACCAAACCTGGCTCCTGTTAGAGCCCACCTGGCACGCAGCTCTAGGAAGAGACTTAGCAGCATATTTCCAAGGACTTGCCCTGATGGATGCCACTCGCCAGGATCACAACTGTGGGGTTATAGTTAGCACAGGCAGCACCTGCCAGGTCAAAGACTGGGGAGCAGGTCAGAGACCTAAACCAACATCTTCAACAAACAGAGCACAGACCTATGTACTTCAACAGACACTTTGATGGAATAAAATATGAATTTCCCAGTAAACCTGATTTTTTAAAAGTAATTTCTCTACTACTGTAACGCACCTACAGAAAAAATACTGCAGAGAGTACAGCAGACATTTCAAATTGCCACACGAATTTCTTAAACAGCAACTCATTTTTGTTACTTATTTTGAGAAATATAATTAATTGGTATAATTAAGGCTTATGCAACTCCTTATTTCCAAGTTGCTGAAACTAAAAGTAATCACTGTATACACAAAACTATTTAAGATCTAGCCTTTCCTTCCCAAACTATACAGAATGATTTTAGGCCTTTATAAATAACTGCAATTCTGTATCTGTAAACTGTTTTCTGAATTCAGAGAAAGCTACAAATATCTTATGGCATCATTCCTACAGGAAGGATCATGACAGGAAACACAACTTTTTAAAGAACTGGATTGATACTTTGGAAGCTTCTTCCAAGAGCAGATGACTATAAATCTCATCACATTCAAAAGACAGTAGAAATCTCCCACTAAAATCTCAGGTCTTGATTAAGGTTTCTACTAAGCTGTTCTAGACACACACAATACACATATACGCGTTCTTTCCTCACTCCTACTGAAAGGAAAAGGAAGATTGGGGACAAGCACTGAGAGAATATGATAGGTATCAAACTACCTGAATAGTACAGTTAAGATTGGTCCATTCACTTCTCAGCCAGACCTGTAGCCTGCCATTCCATATATACCATTGCTCAAAATGTTAACTTTCCTTAAGCCAAATGTTTAAATATATATTATCTGATAAATCTATAGATTTCAGCTATTGCAGGAATAGCTTTTGAATGAAACTGTTATTATTTCCCCCCTCTTTGTCATCAGTTTTGACGATGCTGTCAATGTTAAGCCAGAAACTACAGAATTATTCAGCACAGATGGCACAGCAATAAAAATCTGGACATTTTTCATGTGAATGTCTGTCTTTGGACCTATTTTCTAAGCATATGGAATAGGAACCACTACATACTGCAGTACGGTAACATTCTCGACAGTGATAATGGAGGAATGACTATTACTTGCCTATAATTTTAAGGGTCCTTTGACATAAGAGAAATGTCTTAAAACAGGTTATCTACCTTGGCACCATACCTAACTCGTTGTACTTCATCTGGTACAGTAGGAAATCCATCTGCTGTCTTTACATATCTTCAACATTGAGGCTCAAGGTGGTGATCTCAAGGATGAAACATCTGAATGTTCTTTCAGTCAGCTGAAAAGTCATCTTTCAGTCAGCTGAAAAGAAGGCGGGGGTTTAAGTTTTGGGATTGAACTTTTATACAATATGGACTTGGGCTACAGAAATGAAATTCTACCCTCCTAAAAGAAAAATATGTCTTGCTATATGAATGAGAATGCATCACTATTATTTTGGAATGAGGGAGAAAGAAAAAACAGAGGATTCAGAAACCATTTTAGGCCAGCAAGTCACAGGCATTATCACACAAAGTGCAGCACCATAAAGAGATAGCCAAGTTAATTTTAAGCTGGCTGGTCACATATTAGAAGCTTATATTAAAAGGCTATCCATGCCATCAAAGAACTGAGTGTTAACCAGCTTACCTGCTGAGTCAATTACTCCATATCAAACTCTTGTATTGCCACTTCTGATACCTCATTGGCTAAATTAAAGCTCGTTCAAGTATTGATAACTCCAGTTTATTATTTCTAAATAATTTTTAAGTACAGTTTGTAAGATGGTAATGCATCTTCACAGCGACAACTCCTACACATTCTCTCGTTTTAAAAAGAAAACGGGGATTAGTCCAGACTTGAAAAAGTCCCTCAAATTAGGAGGTATCAATTGCTGCAAATCAAGAAAATCAGATTATTCAGTCTTTCAAGTTGTGACATATTTTTTGATGGGATTGTTATTAAATTTCTCGTATAATATTTGCATATATACAGCCTCCTTATATTTTTAAATTATTTCTGATTGATTCCTGGTGTTAGGATAATTTAGTTTATTGTGTAGCTATCAGATGATACTTTTTTTTTTTTAAAATCTAAGAGAACTCAGAACCTGCGGTATCTAAAATTCTTTTCCTGCTGTTCAGCCCAACTAAATCTGAACTTTCCCTGAAAGAATAATTGTCACATGATTTTGTTTCTATAGCATTCAGCACAACTGCACTCTAAGAATCTCTGACAAGAATTGAGGCAGTGCATTGAACACTAATTATATTATAAAAGATGACAACCTTCCAAATCAGACATTATCAATAACTGGAAAAGAAAATTTTAAGAAATATAAAACTTTTTAAGAATTGTCTTCTGAGATTCCTTCTGTGTACTGGTATGGTTGCAGTTTTTCTTGTGCAGTTAAAACTGAGCACACAACTACTGCTTACTATTCTTCTATTCTAATCCAGGTCATTTAACATACCTTACATAAGGTCAATGAAGTTTTTGGATATGATTTTTGCGAGTGCTGAGTACCTGCCATTCCTCAGAAACATAAACTTCTGGTACCTGAGATTTCTGTAACATCTGGCACAAATCTTGCTATAGGCTGTAGACACGGTAGTAGTATAAACAAGGTAGCACTTGTTCCTAAAACACTAAACCCTAAAATAAAGCAAGAGCAGGAGCAGAGACATTCTGGTGAATCAGGGTGCCTGCAAATGCTCTTGGAGTACTGCAGATAAGACGTGAATACTTGCAGCATCCAACAGGTCTCATGCTCCCTGAAATAAAACCTGGCCGGTTCCACAGCTCTTCCAAAAAATCAGCTTCCACTACAAGGTGGTTGCTGTCAAATTAGTTGCCCCTTGAGGAATCAAATTATATGCCTCAAAATCTATATTTAAACCCTTGCTGCTACATAATCAGACTATTAACACCATCCACTCACACATTCTTTGAGATTTGGGACAATTCCACAATTACTACGCTCAGGCTGGTGTTAAATTTCGGACTCATTTACTCTGTATTAATTACATCATGTGAGAGTATGGTATGACTAACCTCTCAGTAACATTACCCGCAGTGCATAATACATGCATAGGGCCCCAGTGACAGATTTTTTTTTCTTTTTTTATACCATACTCTGGCTGACAACTAATAGTGCTACAGTTTAGTGATTTCTAAGCTAGTGAAGGAAACAGCAGCTAGTTTACAGTTACCATTAACTTCAGCTTTAAGTAGTACACAAGATAAAGAACATTATATAAAATCTCACTAGTACTCTGCCTTCCCCTACACAGGAGTTTCATTCCTTTCATTATTTATTCCACCCTGCCTGTGCTGTATGTGTTTGCTTCACCTGACAATATGGACTTGAAGAGGGATTAAGAATGACATGTAATAGTATCTAAAAAGGTGAGCTTGAAAGTACCAGGCCTAAAATGGCTCTTCACTGGTGCCTTACACATCTTTGCTCCTTGTCATATTTTAAGCAGCAAGTGCAAGCACTTAATAATGTTTCTCAGCTTCCAACCAGTAAATTTAATAACTATGCTAGAGTCCCTTAATTTGATTTGCTGAGACAGTATGAAATGGAAACACTAAAAAAAGAAAAAAGTGTAATGACTTTTTCCTCTCTGTGCCACTTCCATATCAACATGTCCTTACCTGTAAAAGGTTTCAATATTCATGTCCTATTTTAATAATCAAAGGAACTTTTTACACCATCAATTACTTCTTATTAAGATGCAAATCAAGAATAATCTCTGATCTTCTAGCAGAACCTGACAGCACTTCCTTAATTAGTCAGGCTCCATCTAACATCTGACAAGACTTCCCCCATCATAGGAAAACTGACTTTAAAATTACCTTCTGAATTCACATTTCTGGTCAGCAATAAGGGGGTAGAATTGTATATAGGCCATCAAAATCATATGATAATTTTTAATTGCCACTAAAAATCAGCATACATTCTCCTTAACAACAGAAAGTGTAAATGCCTTGGTTTAGTTGTTTAATCAGTGTTTCATAAACTGCTTCTGACACCTGAACTCCTTTAGATGCTAAAACAAAATGTCCCATGCTAGACAAGCAAAACAGTATTTCACTGACTCAAGAGTCACTTCTAACTGCTCATTAGGCGAGTTTTTCTTCATGGCTCTTCTCTCACCACTTTATAGGTTTTGCGGTATCTCCCTTCATCTTTTAAATACATACCATCGCAAATGTAAGTCTATAAAGCATCTATGGTGATTACATGATTACCACATCTCACCTGTGGCTGTCATCATATGGTCCATAATTAACCTTCAAAGTGCTTTGTTGCTATCTCAGCTTAAGTAATAAAATTCTTGAGACGAGCACCATGGCTTGCCTTCATTTTTAGAAAGCTTGCTTTCCTTGCAATCAATAACAGATTAATAATAAATTATTACTATTTCTGTTCCTTTCAGGCCTTCAGTTGTATTGAGCAGAACTTTGCTAAAGCCAACAGATGTCTAAGTTCAAGCTGAAGGAGAACTGCGTCTCGTGGTAGCAGCTTTACTATTTTCTTCATGCACTTTGACAGGCTGACCAGTCATCCTGTAGTTGTGGAAAACCCAAAGGAGGTAAAATAGGTATAGGTATTTTCCACCCACATTCAAAAGAGCAAATGCTCCAAAGAGGTTGAATGTATGTGCTGGTCCTGATTCAACAGAGTTAAACTTCATACCAGATTTTCAATTTCCACAACTTCAGCAGGACTGCTCAGTGTCTTAATTTAAAACTCGAGCCTGAGGAGATTTGTTTAAAGGAACTAATCCAGCTAAATACATTAATGTGAAGAATTTACACAAGCTAGCTCTCTCCATTTGCATCACCCTGAGGCAGTATTCTAATGGTACCATAGCGTAAGAGTATGCAGCATTACCAGAGCATTGCCTCACAAATCTTTCTTCAATCTTCTGAATAATTTAAAAAAAAAGGATAATTATAGGTCAATAACCACCTGACAAAATCTTAACTTGGAACAACAATCTCCTTCTACATTTTCTTGACTTTTATCTCTATAGTTTAGATATCCAAAAGACAACAGACTGTAATCTGGCCGGAACAGTGCTCCGTCACCTCTGTTGACCCCCCAGATGCCAGAAGGTCCATTTTCCTTGTAATTTCTTATAGTCAAGTTTTCATTCAAATTCCTTCACCAGCAGGTCAAAAGTCTGCTTCTCTTCCCGCAGACAATAAAAGCGTCCCTGACCTCAACCTTTCCACAGCGACAGGAGCAAGCCAACCCAGGCAGCAATGCTTCTCCCAGGCAGGGCCCCAGCAGAGCCTGGCCAGAGGGACGCCTCGCCCCGCTGGTGTTTATCTGACCGGAGACAAAGCACAGATGAAACCTCGCAGCTCCGCCAGAAAAGGAAGCGAACAGCGAAGAGCGCGCCTGCCTCCCTTGCGGCCCGCTCCAGGTCCCGCCGCGCTCACCCAGCCCTTGCCTGGGCGCACTTCCCCGAGGCCGCGGCTGCCCTCCGGGCCCGGTGCCCACCTCAGGCCAGGCTCTGCCCGGGCTCCGCTCCGTTCCGGTCAGGTCAAGCCTTAGGCTTCGCAGTCACCACAAAGCAACTGGATGTTGGGGTTTGGGTTTTGTGGATTTGTTTTGGTGGTGGTGGTGGTAGTTTTGGATTTTGCTTTATTCCGTTTGAGGTTGTTTATTTTTGTTGCTGGAGCTGTGGGGATTTCTGAAAAGACTACTTGCAATTTCTTCTCTTCCAACTCGTTTAAATCTCTGTAACCTTCCGAATTCTGCATGGTCTGTGTCAGGGTCACGTTGAGGGCTCTAAAATAGGTGCTCTTAACTATACCTATTTTTTTTTAATTGCACCTAATTTGGACTGCACGCTGCATCACCGCGCTCGGCCACCTCGCAGCCGAGGCACAGCAGGGGCGGCACGACGGGCCGCGTTTGCCTCCCCCTCGGTAACTCCCCGCACGTTTCACATCGAGACGTGACGGCGTGACCGGTCTCGCTTCCCGCGCGCGGTTCTGCGCCGCCGACGGGCAGCGCTACCGCCCCCCGCACCCACCCGCGACGGCAGCCCCGCCGCCCACCACCGCCGCGGG
>VZTV01010766.1:39954-57363 GCA_013400875.1 Anhinga rufa
GGTCCCCCCCGCCGCCGCGCCTCTGGGCGCTGGGCCGTAGCGGCCCTGCCGCGGGGCTCCCCGGCACGCTCGGCCGAGGGAACGGCTTCCCCGCCGCCCTCCTAGGGCTCCTTCCTCCCGGGGAACCGCGCCCCCGCGCCGGGACGGGGCGCCCCGCCTGGCCGCAGCCTCCGCGGGCCGGCCTGTCAGCCTTGGGCGGGGCGCAGCCCTGGCTGCCGGCGGGCCCCAGCCGCGGGAAGCGGCCGTTCTTTCAGTCACAGGGGCGCCATTGCGGGGGTTGGAGGGGACCCCTGGGGATCACCTCATCCAGCCCCCCTGCTTGAGCAGGCACACCCAGAGCAGGGTGCTTTTGAGGAAAGGACACCGAGGAAATCCAGTCGCTTGGGACAGCCAAGTTACTAGAGTGGAGTGACACCATTTTTCATACAGCAGGGAGGCAGCTTGGGGAAACGGCGGGTTGCGTTGGTACCTTTACACTTTCAGTCAGGTCAGTAAAATTTAAGACATGCCCATACAGAGAAGAGTCACAGCTGATCCAACCCAGCATATGGCTGGCAGTTTTTGGAAGGCATTCACCTACCTGCCACCCCTGTAATATTTTCCAGGAAATTATTGAGACCCTTGAGGCTCAAATATGTTTATAGCCAATTCCACTAGGTCAATCCACCTATTCCAGAGGTGAAGGAAATACCTCCTACCACAGATTTAAAGCTTTCATAGTCAGATAAGATTTACAGATTTACAACCAGCCTTACAGATCATGAAGGCAAATGTGACCGTTGATCAGCTCGTTTCAGGTGAAAATGTCCTGAACCTGAGGGGAAGAAGGGAGCAACAGGTCAGTCCGTGCCCTGTCGCCCTGACATGGGGCTGCCATTACTAATGGCTCCCACTGGGCTCCGGCTTCTTCCCAGCTCAGCAACAAGCATGGCCAGTAAGGGGGCAAGGAGGGGCAATAAAGACAGAGCTGAAACCTTTTCTTGTGGCTGGAGCAGTCTAAGGACACCCACTTATGCACTACGTGTTAGGAACCAGAGTCCTGCCTTCGGCCTTGCTGCAGCACAGAGGTGCTGGGTGTCCTGCTGTACCCGGTCAGTGACCTGCATGAGCTACCCTGAGCCACCCGTTCTCGCTGCAGGGCAGTCCTGGCCTTTGATCCTCTGGGTCTCACCCCAGTTATTTCTTCATAAAACCACAGTTTCCATTTGAGGTAATATCAGGTACTAAAAAGGACTGAATTTTTTTCTTGGTATGGGAAATCCTGAGTAAGCTGCTTTTCTTCCTGTGAAGACAAACGAAACAAACTTTTGGTTTCATTTATTTGTATGCAACTTCAGCAAAGCTTTCCCTGTACAAGCTCAGCATATACTCACTGATACAGTTCTTTCCTTCTTTCTTGGACCTTTCCAGATCCACAGTCATTTTCAGGGCTTTCCTCTGAGACCTTTCCAAATTTTTCAGCATCTTTTTTGAAGCACTAATATCAGAACTGGACATAGCATTCAACAGTGATCTCACCGTTGGTGCGGAGAAAATGAAACAAAACAAACAAGCAAAAACCCCTTCATCACCTCCTGAGTAATATCTCTTTCTTAGGACAGTGGAGTGAGGTTGCCTGCCTGCTCACAGGACAGTTATACTGCCTGCCAATTTTCAGCTTTCTGACCAGAAAAAAAAAGATTGCCTTTCATAATGCCAGACCTATTTAGCTCCAGAAGTGGGCCCTTTCTTCTAAAACCTTACCTGTAGTCTTGGCAGAGAGAGTCCAGGTCCTTTTTCTCACACTGACCTACATATAATTCTCTCCACCTGAATTCAGGTTTTTATCCCTAATTTACAGTATTACAGGCAGCTTGCAGGTATGCCCAGTCTTCTTTAATAACTTCTTAACCCTCTTCTCCCCTGAGATGGTAGCAACTACTAGAGGCTGCACTCATTCTGGCAGTGCAGAATGGTTTAACTTTTGAAAGTTAAACCATAGCGTAGGTCTGGGATGAACACCTTGCAGAAGACCATTTCATGAGCATTTCTTTTTCCAGCCAAGCTGGTGATCTTCTCAAAAAGTTACATAGTGTTTGGATGACCAGATTAAATTTTCATGGCTAATCTAAGACTAGAGTGAGATTGTTGAATGTACGAATCTCATAACTCTTGCCCTACTTCCTTAATGCACGGTGCCTGGAATTGTGTGATGAAACTTACCAGCCAGTGTAGCTCTTGTTGGGACCAACATGGATTGGCTCCTCATTTACAGACACCCAGTTAGTCACAAGAAAGGTTTTAGTTCAGTATAATCATAACTAAGGAAAGAAGCAACACCATTTAGGAAATAGACTGCCTTCAAGGGCCAAGCTTGAAATATTTATATGTTGTCCTGCAAAAAAAACATACCCAAGTTAGTGGGGAATAGCAGGGTATCCACGTGATGAAATGGCAAGCGAGTCCATATATTTGTGCATACATATGTGTATGTAGCAGGCCAATGGTAAGAAAGTGTCCTCCTTGGGAAACTATCGTGGTTTAGCCCCAGTCAGCAACCAAGCACCACACAGCTGCCCACCCACTCCCCCCTGGTGGGATGGGGGAGAGAATCAGAACAGTAAAATGAGGAAACTCCTGGGTTGAGATAAAGACAGTTTAACAGGGAAAGCAAAAGCCACACGCACAAGCAAAGCAAANCTCCCAGCTTCCCGTGCACCCGGCACAGCATGGGAAGCTGAAAAAGTCCTTGACTAGTGTAAGTGCTGCTGAGCAACAACTAAAACATCTCCGCATTACCACCACTGTTTTCAGCACAAATCCAAAACATAGCCCCATACTAGCTACTGCGAAGAAAATTAACTCCATCCTAGCCGAAATCAGGACAGAAACTTAGAAGAATCACACCCATTTTTATGACGCCCAAAGTCATACCTTACAAAAATGAGTTTTCTGCTTTGACAGGAAAATTAGACTAGGAGATCACCTCTTTATTCCTTTCAGTTTAGTGGCAAAAATTTAGCAAGAAGCCTTTGTAGCACTTTATATTTCTCCAAATGCCAAAATATAAAATGTGCTGGAGAATCCAAGTGTTGCCTTGCTTATAATCAGGAATGATCTAGCCTGAGTACTGTTTAAAAAGAACGAAAACACACAGAAAGGAAGGCAGACAAAAGAAGAAGGTAATGATAATAAAAAATCTCTTCTAGGGGGCGTGCTTCTTCAGGAACTGGAATTTTGTATTTCTCCTCTGGGTAAGAAACTTCACTACGCTATTTTAGCTTTGCCATTCCTTGATAGATGTCATACTTTAAGGAAAATCATCAACAGTTTCAATTATTTATGAATGCTACAGAAAAACCGATCAAGCAAGACATGGAAGGCAGTCAGTAGGATGAACAGCATAGAACTCATTTAGAGATGGGTTAGTTCTTCAGATTTTTTTTTTAAATCAGAAGGATTTTTCTTGACAAGTATAAAAGAATAGAATGTCACTACACAGTGGAGAGGCTAAACCAGGAGCTATCAAATTCCTGATAATAAACAAATCTAAAGCAACATCCTAGAAATCTTCATTTAACAACAGTCTGATTCAACTTCCTGTGTGGGAAAAAAGCCCACACTGATAGTAAAGCTCCCATTTTTTTACTGACCTAAAACTGATTTAATCAGTCCTTTCAGTCACTTGAGAATAAGAAGCCTAACAAGGGTGCTGTAAATGTAATCTCCTTCTCATTTCTGTGTTTTAGCTAATGCTTTTTACCATATGGAATGGTGACATGAGCTGTGCTGCAGGCAGCAGATGCAGGGCAATGTGTTATCATCTCATCGCCCTCTTCCTCCACCCACACCACAAGCCCAGTAGAGATTTAATCTCTCAGTACTATTTGTTTAATTGTTTTCCTGGTTGATCTCTGGCCTATAGATTGAGCCAGCTTGAAACAACCCTTTTCTTCTAAAGACGGTTTTTCAGTTGGGATACTTTTCAGAACTGATTTAGAGCCAACATAACTCAACCTATTAAAAATGAAACAAACTAACAAAACCCAAGCCCGATGGCAGGGATCTCTGGCAGAGGCAGCAGATAAAGGCGAGAACAAGAAGCTCTGTGTGTGTGTGGGGGGGTGGTGTCAATAAGATATTGATTCAGCTCGGCTATAACCAGGATAGTTCCTCTGACCATACCCGTCGTCCTTATCTCCTACTCCATCATATTGCTTGTACATGACTTCTTTAACTGAAGTAATATATCTTTTGGGTCACTTTCCTTGTGCTAATATATGATGAAAGACTTAACAGTCAAGTGAGGGAGGAGAAAGAAAGAGGCAGCCGTTACACTTTGCATTCACCTTCCTAATACATGACTGTAAAAATCTGGAGGCACGTCTCAGGCAAACATCAAAACAGCTATTATACAAATCTGTTAGAACATCAAAGCGAAAGCTCTCATGTACCCTAGTTGATTTCCATTGCAAATACAAAGCTAACTCATTTATTTTCCAGTTTGCGCTCATGATTATTTTAATTTAACATGTTTGTCCGGAGGCAGCCGTCATATTGATGCCATGGTGCTGTGTCACACAAGCTGCAGCCTGAGACACCCCAGCTGGGCATCTCGGCATCAAGAGAATTTATTCATGCCTCATACAAAATGTATTGTACGGGAAAGCTTGCAGTGGTATTTTGCAAAATAGCAAAATCTGTTACTCTGGAATGTTACAGATATTTTAAGAATCCCATATGGGCTTATCTAGTCTACTTTTCCTGAAGATGGTCATAATATACCTTCGTGGCAGATAGAAAAGTCTCAAGATGCACTTAACTGGCAACAAAAGCAGATTGTCTGCAGATCCAGTTGTCCTTCTGCAGGAGAAAGCTAAAGGGAAGCTGCTGGGTTAGTGGGACTGCCACTGGTGCCAAGGTTGACATCTCACTGTAATTTTAGTATAAGATCAGTTACAGGTCTGTCACAGAGCAGCAATTCTACTGAGTTTTGAAGAGGAGGTGTCAGCTGTAATTGTGAAGAACCATGCAAATATACCCTGGAGCCACACTGGAGAGGGAAAAAAAATATTTGAGCTTTATAACCAGTGAATTTAACTTCAGTCATTGGCTGTTGCAGGCATCTCACAGGTTCATGGAAATTAGGACTGGAAGGGGCCTCAAAGAACAGGTTACAGTTGGCAAGTTTTCTTAATGGTTATCCTAAATTTATCTTGCTGCAATTTCAATAAACTTTTGTCCAGTTGATAAGGGAACAGTGACTGTGGGGCTGCTCCCCACGGGAGGATGAGCCAGGAGCCAAGGGTGACTCCAGCACAGGCAATGCCCTCACCAGCCAGGGTGCAGCCTCGCACGCAGCACGTAAGTGGGGCCAGCAGAGCCAGCAGCTGGTAACAGCATCTCTCAGCAGCCCCAGACACGAGAGCGGGGGTGAATCAGTCCTTGTGCTTGCTGCTGTTCTGTCTCAATTTCAGCCTGTGGAAGGATCTTCTTGTTGTTGTTCTGGTTTTTTTTGTTTGTTTGTTTGAACCACTTTACTCTAAATTCACATATATGAACATGTTCAAAAAGCAGTCCATGAAGCCTGTGCATACCTTGCAGTATTATTTCTTTTACCAAAACAATTGTTCCCAGAAGGCATTATCAAACAGTTTGAGTCTTCAGTATGGGAAAATCAGGAAAAGTCCCACAACATGCACTACAGTTGGCCACAGTCTCAGGTAAGATGGTTGAAGACCCAGACCTCTGTCATCTCCTTCAGTTTACGCATCCAACTCTTACAGCATGAGCATTGTCAGTACTGTCTCTGAGCAGTAGGTCGTCCCCCATGTTTTTCATATATTCCGAGACCAACTGTTTTTTTTATTTGCTCAGCATTATTAAATGCTCATACAGAAACCATAGACTGAGAATTGCCTCCCATCATCTTCCCAGGCTACCAATTGTTCAGCTTTTCTTCCAAACACTATCTATGAAAGATTTGAGAGAATAGAAGAGCTCTCTAAAGGCTGAAAATGTGAGTACAGTTGTAACATGTTGAACTGAATAGCAAAATGAATATTATACAGGGTTTTTTTTCATATATTGTAATTAAATGAAAGACCCCAGAGTTTCTAGTTTGCAGTTGTTTTCTCGGAATTTCTGTTTGTCTTTCAAAGCGGACACAGAACTGTACCTATACCCACTGCGGGATATTTCACGCACACTGTGTGAACAGTGTAAGCACTCAGTTATTCTAAAAAAAAGTATTTTGACAAGGAATAGCTGTGTACCGAGCAAATGCACATATTGGGAAATAGATCCACTTACAGTGCTAAAGCTTCACATACTCCACTATTTCCCACATTTTCTGCCATATGTTTTATTAAACCAGGAACTTTTGAACCTTTGTCCCTGTAGGGAATTTAATTTAATCAAGGCTCATTCACAGGAGCGACAGATACTTTATCTTGTCTCGAAGTACAGTCTAATTCTGCCTTGATGCTTCTGCATAATGGATGCATACTTTACACTTACATTCCAGAGTGTATTTTTCAGCTAATATACTGTTCCAGCACTGTAGAAAAATCATCTGAAAATTGAAATGTGTGTCAGTCAAATGGTAGAGATTAATAAAAATTGCTGCCTGCATAAAAAACCTAAACTAGGTTTCCAGCAAGAAGATATTTTATTAGCAGAAATAAGAAGTTATTTTCTGAATTCATTCCTGTATGATAAATTAACTTCTCTTACAGTACAGACATTAAATCATTTGAAGTTACCTTAACACCGTTCTCAACATCTGTGCCCTTGCTGAGATTCCTTCAGTGCCCAGCAGCGGGAGCACTCAGCTAGCTGGAAATGAAAATGAGTTATTTATATAAAAACACTGAGCCACCTTTGAACTGATTAAAAAGACCCTCTGTACACTGACTGCATACGGGATCGTCTGAGATTATTTGCTTTGTAAACCCCTCATCTCCTGTAGTTTCTAGCTCATAACCTTTAAGACTGATGACATTTTGCAGTGACACTTTTCAAGCCCTGATTCCTTACCTATGCATTTCTTGAAGTTTTTTAAGACAAAGCTTTTATATTTTGCCCAAAGCATTCATACCATTGAAGTTTTCCACATTCCTGTAACTAAGACTATCCAGATAGAAAAGAAGGTGACTAAATTCATCTTGCCTGCTGCAGAAGTTTGATTTTCATCAACTAGGGGGCTGGCGAGGTAGGGGCAGATGGGTGGGACAGGACACATTTTCTTGTTTGTTGCCAGAGACTGAACATTGGGTTTCCTTAATTTGCCAGCAAATGATCTTCGAACATTGTGATTCTGGTTTCTTTACAAAATAATAGAGTAATCAAACTATTATTGATGCGTCTTCAGAAACCCATTCATAGAGTACTCATTTTCTTTACATATTGCAAGTGGTTGATGTACATTATGATGTGATAATGTCAGAGTTGTCTAATGCATGAATTTTTTTCTCATTGTATATACTTCATCTTGGCCCTAACTATTTGTTAATAAGACTACTGTACTATGTCAGGAACCTGTTGTATATGAAGACCGGAATGCAGTTTAATGAGAAAATGACCAAAACAAAAGCATTTGCTTCCCCAGTCTCCATATAAAAAATAAATTATAAATGTTTATGTACACAAACACAAAGCTGGTCAGCATGATTACCAGTGATCTGATGCTTCAGGCCAAACAGATTTCACTGTTTACTTTGCAAAAACTCATGCTTCTTCCTCTTAAAAGCTAGAGGAAAATGTTATGTAACTATAATCTTTATAGATCCTCTCAGCAGGGGCTGCAAGTCAAGAGCGTAAGACCTGTCAGGGGATGATCTTCCATATTGCTTCCAGTTCTGCCTACCATGGTTTGGAATAATCCAGCTCCTTTTTAGAAGCACATAAATTACTGGATGGGGATCCCCAGAAAGCAAGTCCTCCCAGCACAAAGTCTGGAAGCAAATGTCCAAACTGTTCAATATTTTTTTGTACCTAGTCTAAGCAACAGAACTGGAACTACCTTATGAGGAAAGATTAAAAACAACTAAACTTTACATGACTGACTAAAAATTACTTGTATACAGATATAATTATAGGCTGCAAGTGTCAAAGAAAGACACTGTTTAGCGTGGTCAAAGGGGCAATCTGAATAAAGAGGTGATACATGTTACTTAGGAACCTGCATTTCTAATAAACTAACTTTTATCACTGTATAATTTTTGCAAATGCTGTGATATAAAGCACTACATGGTTTTAAGAATTACATTAAGTGTGAAGTTTTATGTGCCTTATGTATTTTTTCTGAGTTTATGGGTCTATTGGGATAAATAAGGTTTTATTAACTCTTGAATACTAGATCAAATACTTAAAGGATCTGCAAAAGTTAAAAAAAAAAAAAGGAAGTCTGGAGAAAAATATGTGTGTGAAGCAGTTCTGAACAGGTTAACCTCCTGCATATTATTTCTGTTTTAGAAATGTACTTCAGCGTTATCCTAAAGACTGACTAATTACACCATTTTCACAAGCTCCTTCTTCAGGCTTTTTGGTATTTTCAGCTCTCATATGTGAAGGCCTAATATTTAGAGGATAATATAAATTGATGAACTGGTTGCAACTATGATACGTTTAGTCTCATAGTTCATTTTCTAAGTAGTGAAGTCCAGTGCCCTCTCCACAGAGAAAGAGAACGTTCTTCCCTTCTCAGTCCTAACCACAAGATTTCCCACCATTTTGCCAGCCCTTGGAATTTCACAGCATGCGTGGATAAAGAAGGCTAATGTTCTGTGTTCTTCAGAGAACGCCCATACAAACACACATATACACAAGCATCATCTGTGCAAGGCACTGCAATCAAATAGGATTAGAAATGCATTTCATAGATCAGCACAACCCTTTGTGCATTTAGTACCATCAGTGTCATTATGCCATTTGCTGGTGTTTTGTGTAAGGGTGCATGGGGTTAATTTAGCTTAAGCTGATTCCCTAACAGTTTAAACAGAGTCATTATGAAATGTCCTTAAATATATGTCTACATCAGGGTGCTGCAGTGATCTAACAAAATCAATTTCTTACCTGATTTTCCTCATGGCCAAAATCCAAGCTTGTAAATAGCCCAATCTTCCAACTGGACTATCAGTTGACATTAAAAATTTTTCTACACCATAATAAATTCCTTAATCTGCTATCATTTATAGTGTTGGGGGAGAAGAAAATTGACATCCACATGACATGTAAAACTGCTCAGCAGAAGAGCCAGGATTCTTTGCATGTGAACTGAGAGGAGTATCTAGGACATGATAACAGGCTGAAGGGTGTTCCTGTCATATGTACCACATGGTTAATTTCTAACATGTAATGTCTCCTGGAAGGTCTGATCCAAATCCCTCTGAAACTTGGACTGTGTGGTCTTGATGGCATCCCTAACATAGGCTGTTCTTCTCCGAGTTCAGTGGTTGCTCATCCTTCTGAGAGAAGGTAATGGCAACATTAGCCTGCCCTGTTTCTGAGGAGAAATCAAATTGCGATAGGAGTGATGAGAGGCGCACAAGTGTCATCAGGAAATCTCCCACCAAAGCTCAGTCCCACAACCAGTTCTCCTTGGTACTGAAAACTGATTTTTCCCTTTCTGGACCTCAGTCTAGGAGTGTCTGTAGAAAAGCTGTTATTCCAGGAGATGATGGTGAGAGCAATCCGATGGATGAAAACAGAGTGCAAGGGAATGGTTTCTGAATTAGTTGCCTCTCAGGCATCAGCAGTCAAAGCTGGGATAGTGGTTATCCTTCACCTGGGGGAAACCTTACTAAGAAACTGAAAAAGAGAACAGAAATCAGCTTTGCTGTCTCTGGATAACTCTGTCCACTCTGTTTCTAATGCTTTCCGTGACAATTCATGGCTTGCTCCCTCTTGTTGAAACCTCTGGCACCATGTAACAAGCAGTCCCAAAGCACCAAACGCAGGCTTCACTTTATACTGTAATCTAATTTACCTTCCTTTTAGTGGTCAGGTCTTCAGAGAATCTGTGGGAAGAGATCTCAAAGTCTCTTAGAATCACAGCACAATTATTCTTCACTAGGCTTCCAAAAATTCAAGCTACATTTTTTACAATTTATTCAAAGCATTTGAGATTTTTTTTCCTCTCTGCCCACCTAAGTTAGGTATACCTTCCATTCCTAATGAAGTATTGAGCTGGGCATAAGCTTAGTATATTAAGCCAATGATGGGACAATGAAGAATTGCTGTTATTCCTACTTAGAATAGGGAGATGAGGCCTGCTAGTGTAAAGATAATATTTTTGGAAATGTGTGAGGGACAGAAAACTCATGAGTTGAAAACCCAGTGAGAAGCCATGGGGATGGTAGTGCACTTTGTTGCCAACTAAAAATTTATTATTTGAGAAGACTCCTGTAATTTAAGGTAGTCTTCCATTTTCTCATTGGATGAATTTAACCCTAATGAGAATTTTCATGACAACAAATGAGACTGAACATAGGTTACTGCCAGAGCCCCGTGCCTCTGCACACCCACCCAGAGATGCCATCTGCTAGAATATACGGGAAAAAAAGAATGCAAAATATTAGGAGGATCGTGGAAGGAAAATCATGTGAAGATTGTATTTATAACTTCATGGTCTTCTCTTTGATGTTATTTAAACATCCTAATCGTTAGTAGAAAAATTCCATTTTACACTTATCTTGTCTTTGCATTTTTAGGTTTTCAGATATTTCTGCTCAGATGAGCAGTTACAAATAGCCAGCCCGGAAGGAAATCAAGGGAAGATAGCACAGGTATAATACTAGAAAGCAAACCCATAGGAATACTGTTGAAGATTATGTCTCCTAGTGCTTCAGCATTTGAGGTGAGGAGGAAAAGAGAGTGCTGTGAAGATTACATCTTCCTATGCCATTTTTCTAACCAAACTGTGCCCTCCAACCACTAAAACATCCTCCATGCTGCAATTCCGTCTTAGTTTACTCATAAAGCATTTGAATGTAATGAATAAGGAGTGACATTTTAGTAAGTGTGATTGACGCACACAGACAGATCTTGCTGTCTGCCAAAATCACTTTGTGCCCTGTAACTCAGAAGCGGCCAAAGCTGCGTGGTGGAGAATAAACTCTCCACGTGAGAAATTTTCACAGGCACAGAACTGCCAGCTCCAGACATTCGGAAATCACAGCTCAGGCCTCAAAAGAGTGCCATGGGGCTTAAAAAGTATGAAACGTACTTAGAGTAATACATTCTGTATTTCTGCATTTACGCTCTGGATTTGGAGATTTCCCCTTGTTTTTTCTTTCTTCTTATTTTTGTTTCTTTCTTTTTTTTTTTTTTCTTAAATGAAAGCTGACATTCTTTGGAAATTTTATGGTCCAGCAGCTGGTCTCTATGAATTCTTCCAGAATTTGCAAGGCTTGGGATAAAGTTGCAAGAGTTGGCGGTACATCTGGCACAATAAAGGCTGCATCCTGCACAGGAAATTCCCTGTCAGGTGTAAGATAGATAGAAGACTGGTAACAGGAATATCAGATCGAGATCAAATATGTCTGAGGAAAATAAGGGAGTAGATGAACTCAACTGCTTTGGCTCCTTTTATTGACACGAGCATGAGTTCTGTCTCCTGTATCCTGTAACTCACAGAGGGCTTTCACAGGGGGAGAGCCTTCCTCCACCAGATCAGGCTTTTGCCATCTGTCTTTATCTCTCTTTCTCCATCTCTGTGCAGTCCAAACAGGAGGGGAGAATGTAAAAGCCACTGACACGTTATTAAATGAAAAATGTTCAGGAGAGGTCAGGAATGAAATCTCAGGGCTGTTTAAAGTTGCTTGATTGCTGCCTATGTAGCAAATAAGGCAACCATACAAAGGTCACCGTGTCTCATCCTATTACATCAGTGCCCTTTCAGAGTACATTGTGTCCCTTCAAGTTCTGTCACATCAAGAGCTGGTCGAGTGCTTCATTGTGACTGATATTCATTGCTAATTTAACTTTCTACTACTGGTACCTTATTTGCGAACCGATTCTTGTTCCTGGAAGCACATTTGTTATTTGCAAGAGTCTTTGAGCAATTTGCAGATGCTCCTTTTGATCATTCACGTTGTTAGGAGAGACACTTAAAGCAAGTGATTCCTTTCCTTCTTGATCAGATGACACTTTTTTTAATAGCGGAGGAATAAGATTACTGAAGCATGTATATATTTGTTCATTCCTAAATAGCTGTAATGTCCTTTAAAAAAAAAAAAAGTGAGTAAAAAGAGCCAAAAACTTTGTCAAAGAAGCTGGTAATGAGCATGAACTTGGAGGACTTAAAATGCTGACTGTACTTTCAGTACGTGTTTGTAAGGTGGGGCATTTCTCGATTACAAAACCAGTTAAAAGTCAAATCCCTTCAGTGTTGCATTAAGAGTAAAGCTCGGAATTCTCCGCTAGAGGACTCTCTCCTCTTTTAAATGGCACGCTCAGCTCTCGGATGAGGAATACAGGACCGTGTCCTTTGGTCCTAGCTATCGGAGCGCTTAGTTTATAAAAATGTGTGAATGAGGTCAACGCTGAGGGACTTGTGTGAAGTGTCAAATGATCAGCCTTTAGCTTAAAATGGAAAAAGATTTTTGAGCCAGCATCCAAATCAATTAACCAAGCTGTGAGATTGAACTGAAGTGAAAATTTCGCTCTGTTTTGACATATGCATAATATTTTATACATACTGTTGAACTCTCAAAAATATCTTCACCTTTTTCTATCATTCACACTCAAAAATTTATCAAACGTTTCTCATCCATGATCAGGACACATTGTTTTATTTTGACTTTAGTGAGTATGGGAATATGTTAGTGCCTAATATAAACTATTGAAACGCCAGGGAAATAAAGCATTGCTTTTTCTTAGAGTCCATTTTCATGTTAAATCCGCCCCATTTAATGGGGAAATGCTAATGAAAGGGCTAATGGCCCCCATCAATCTGCTTGTACCTGGCTGTGTGTTCCCTCTGCCTTTCCTCTAGCAGACCTGATGATTGCACAGCTGCAAGGTGAGCTGGATTAATCAGCTGGCTCGACAGAAAACAAACCCACCAAATAGTCAGATAGGCAAAGGGAGGCAGACCACTAGGTCCTCTGCGAGGGAGCCGGAGGTCTGCACGCTGGCAGAGGGCTGCCTGGGAGGGCAAGGCAGGAGCAGGACTTGCTTTCAGCAGCAGTTTGCAGTTGCACCAGATTAGGTGCAACATGATACCACAGGTTTTCAGGCCACTAAAAATGTCATGCAAACACCACTTTGGTTTTCATTTGTTTTGTTTCTGAAACTGAAGTTAGGTCACATCCTGGCTTCTGATTTGTAATATTAGATTCATGCACTTTCCTGGAGTTCACTGGGTTCACAGCTGCTTAGTTTTATGCCGCTACAGAACAGGTGGCCTGAGAGAATTAGACCAATAGAAGATGTGGAAGTAAACTTGGGTTTACTTTTTTTTATTCCTCCTCACGAACGTTATAGTCCCATGGCTGTTCTCTATGGCAGTACAAACTATGGTACTCAAGGGATGCAGTCACTGAAAATAATGATGACAATATATTGTGAATCCATCAGTTTGTGAAAACAGTCGCTATAGTGATTATTGAATAGAACAGAGACTTACTTGGACAAAGTCTATAATACGTATCAAGTTATAACTTGAATTCTTACATAAATGTTACATTTTTGTTAAAAGCCAGATCCTCTTTCACTAGGAGTATGTGGGGAAGACACAAATATGGTATGATGATTTGGTGTTTTTCCTGTGTCTAACAGATTTGTTACCATGCCCTAACTGAAATAAGAGAGGAATGATAATTATTAAAATAAAACTTATGAAACAACAACAAAAAATTGATGGTTTAACATTCTGTATATTTTTTGTCTTTAAGGGGTGATATTTTATGTTAGTATACAACTTTACAGGTGTTTATGCCTTCAGTAGCGTAATAAAATGTGTAAAATATTTACTACTAAACATGATTTTCTGGCTTTTTTGTACTTGCTTTTGAAACATACTGATAGAAAGCAATCAGACTTTCAGTGGGCAGACCTAAACCCAGAGAAAGCAAACTAGTACCTAGACCTTACTATGCCAATTAAGTACCTTGCGTTTCTTCTTGATAGACTTAAGAAGAGGCTATCTTTCATTGTAGAAAGGTAGACTGATTACCTTAGCATTAGTTACTTGACGCGGGATGACATGTATGGGTTATACAATAGGCACAGCTTAGAAGGGGATGCTGGTATGGATAAATTCTATGAAGTCACAGAATAAGAGAGTGCACACTTCCACAGAACAATACAATCCACTTGTAAAGGTCTTTGAGGTTAAAACCTAAGAACTACAGGTAAGAAAACATTTCTGTTATCTACCTACTTTTGTATGAGCAGGTGGTTGTGTTATCTAAATCTAACATTCTCCATTTCTTTTCAAGACAGACCTCTCAAGGACCTAGGCTACGACATGGACCATGTTCCCATGCCAGGGTGTGGAAACCCTTTTATTTGCACTTGAGATGGTTCTCATGAACTTTAATCCAGATTGTTTGCTGCATGGTGCTGGATGAGGAAAAGAGGAGAGGGGGAAACCTGTACTATAAAATTCCATTTGCTGGCGGGCACAGCTAACACAAGGATGGAAGGCATGATGGTGTACTGCTAATATAGGCCCACCACAGGGGTATGTCTGAATCAATCTTTGCTATGTGACTCAAGGCAAAGTTTAATTAATAATTCTTTACCTAGTGCCCTTCATCTAGCTTTGAAGCTTCATACCTTGCCATGGTAACCATAGGTAATGTCTATTCAGTCCATGATGAAAAGTTCTGAAAAAAACCCTCAAAAACTCCAACGAAATCAATTGTGGTAGTAACTTTAGCTGGACTACTGGTGAAAACAGCCAAAGTTCCTGAGTGTTAAATTAAGGCAGCAATAATCAGAATGAACTAATATAAAGCAGACTATAAAGACAAAACAGGCCATTCAGTATGGTCAAAATACACTAGAAAACTAGCTAGATAGCATACGCTCAGCTTTGCAGAGCCTTCTCAGGCAATGTCTGCCAGGTATCGATGATAATTTTATTATGGAATAGAAACCAAATGGTTCGGCAACTATAAAGGAATGACTGAAGTCAGAGGAGCAGGAAGAACCATCAGTGGTTTAACAGGAACCTCAAAAGCTAGATGTAGTCTCAAAAAATGTAAGTAGAGCTTAATGGCAGTATTTTGGAAGAAAGTACATATTTTCTTAGACAAACTGATAAAGCTAGATAATATGGGGATGCTTTTGGACTTGGCATCCCTTAATGCCAAATCCAAAAGCATAATGTTTTTCCCAGTATATTATATTAGCTGACTTAATAAATGATACATCCTCTCCCTTTACTCACTTGTATCCTTAGATCATCGTGGTTGTAAACAACACTGGTCCAATTTTGGCAAAATATTACAAAGTAGAACAAAAATGTCTTCTTACAGTAATAGGTTTCAGAATGAAAATGAGAATACACATTCCTGCAGAAAAGAGTTCAGTCAGGAGGTTTTTAATTCATCATCTGTGGCTCCTTTCCTCTTGCTTCTTGCAATGAAGGCATCTTTCTTTCTGCCAGGCACATGTGTAGGTGGCAAATGAAGTTCTTTCTTGATTATGGTAAGTGGAAAGGTCCCAGTTTCTAGGTGAAAGTTTCAAATCTTAATCTTCCTTTGGAAGCAAAGGTCAGTGTCTAGTCACCTGTCTTAAGGGCTACAAAAGTTAAAGCAAAACCAATGGAAAAGCACAAATATGTCATCTAACAGTAGTTACTCACACAGGGCCAGCTTGGTGCTGTCGGTGCTGACCCCTGCTAGAATTTTGGGTGTCACATTCAAAATCTTGGTCTTTCTCATGGATGGCCATCCCAGGCCTTGGCTTATGATATGTAAACAATAATACAATATACCTGTGCTGGGCACCCGCAACTCTCTGGTGGAATGGTGGTCAGAGCAAAGCTCTCCAGAAAAGCACTCTAACCCCTTTGAGTGAAATTCCCAAGTCTGTGAACCCTTCATCACCTTCTGCTCCAAGTACTTTTCTTTGACCATTCTCCCTCACCCCATATAAATTTACAACAACATATACACTAATAAATGCTTTAAAAGCAATCCTCCTTCCCTATCTTGCTCTCATAAAAAAAATCCCTCTACCAAAGGTTTTTCTCTACACAGGCTCCTCTCCCTGGGGACAGGATGAAAGGAGAAAGAAGTGACAGATGTTAGCTGTTTTGGTTAATGCACTATTAGAAAGCACTCAGGCACTATGGTGATGAGGGCATTATAAAAGTCTATGTGGAAGAGAATAGAAAAGGCACATCACGCGTAACACCAGAAGCGCAATCGGTGTGACAACTGCGTACAGCTTGTTTGCTGCACCTTGCTAAAGCCTCTTGTCCGCTCGCCAAGCCACACCATTTGTCCTGCCCTGCTGTTGACAGTGGGACCGAGAAACATAGAGGGTGAGCACTCTTTCAGAGAATGTATACTCTGTCTTGCATGTCCTAAAGCACACCAGGGATTAAACAATAGGAATCACAGACAGAATTAGCATTTTAATGGGGAACAATGAGTTTGAAAATTCCCATAATTTGGCCTTTGAGCACCATCTAAAAAAACTGCAGGCAAGGGGTATGGAGACAGAGAGACGGGGAATGTACTCTGACCAGACTTATGAGAGATTCAGCCTGTGTTTTAATGAGGGATGGGTTAAAGTAAGTCAATGCAGCTGACCTTGCTGGAGACACATTTTCCTCACGCCAAATCCCGATATTTCAGAGCTGCCTTCACACATTCCATGAATAGATGTCATTACTCATTATCACATTTATCATTACAAGTCTAAAACGACAAGGTGTCAACGAGGGGAAGGATTAAAATAGGCTTTAAAACATTTCCCCCCACCCCTCCAGAAAGTACCTGGCATAGGTTATTATGTGGCAACTGTTCTAGGAGGGGAAAAAGAAGCCGAGCTTCTGACACCAAAAAGTGTTCCTCAGAGATGTGAGACCAAAACTTTCCATTATCCTGTTCCCTTCCAGACTGGCATAAGGCGTTGAGCTGAGCTTGGAGAGGTAATAGGCAGTTCTTCCCTGTACTGGGGGTTTTATTCTCTGCTTCACTGCAAGTAGCATCAAGCCCACGGTGCAGATCTTTCCTCCTGTTTTGGAGGAAAGTCAATGCAGTTTTCATGTATGGCAATAAAGTACGTTATAAAGAATACCTTGACAGTCAATTTCTGAATCTATTCGTGGAAGCTGTCATGGGCTAACTGGGGTGAACGGAAAATGACATAGTAACTGAGGTGTGGAGAAGGGTGAATACCTGGCATGCAAAACTAGAGAAGCTGAAATTATCTCCTTACAGATGTCACTCACTAAGCCTAAAGAGA
>VZTV01010773.1:0-27455 GCA_013400875.1 Anhinga rufa
TCTTCTGAATTTTCTTCAGATGTGAATGGCAGAGGTCTCTGATTCCCAGGAAAATGCAAAGGGACCTTGAAATAAAATGATACCATAATGGCTGGCAGTGATGCATTCCTCCCAAGTTTTCAGCACAATTATATGCTTATTACTTTGGAAGAGTTAGAAAACAAGCAAGCTGCAGCTTTTAATGAAGCTTTCATAGCATTGAGAAGAACTATGAAAAAGCATTTAAAGCAGCTCATCTCCTCCTCTATTCAGTCTCTCTTTCATTTCCAGAGGCAGTTGCGATGAGAAATTGGATGCTATCCAGTTTGGATTTATAAGGAAGCAGAAAAGGAGATAATGGCGGAAGTATGTGGGTTTTTTCCCCCATGTAAATTCAGATAATCTTTAATGTTTGATCAGATTTTGAGGAACATGAGACAAAAAACCAGCAGATATTTCCAAATATACATTTTAAAAACTCTAAAGAGCTTTTCAGTCTCCCTGTATCCAGAGCTGCTTCAGACTTTCCTTTTATTATTTTTTGGGAAGGTGTAGAACATAACCATTTACTTAGCTCTGCTGTCTGATTATAAAAACCTGACTCAGAGCATCTAGAAGTTATGCTTACATTGCACAGACATACATTCCAGTCCTTTGTACTGTCATGCTGCCACCCTAACAAGCTAGATATATGTATGTGAGTGGAGAAGACATTTCAGGATCAGAGAAACAGTCAGTTAACAATACATTACTGAGACTGATTTCTTTGTCAGTCCATAAAAACTAAATGTGACCCCAACTGAGACGTTTTTTATTATGGGGAAGCAATTTTCTTGCCCTTTTATGACACTATTTTTATTACCAGCATTATTCACGATTCTCTAATTAGAGAGCACGACATTGTTACACTAGTTTTTGGTTCAGATGCACACAGGCTTTACAGATGCCATGAGAAGGTGTATTAGTGCAATAAGGCTGAACAGTATTCCTTTTCCTTTTCAGGTTTTCTGCACAGTGGCCAGTGGGCCACAATATTTTAACATGAGTCAGCTCTAATACTGTGACCTTACATATGCACTTGAAAAGAAATGGTTGAGACCAATCTGTTCACTTGTTTTTCTGTTTAGAAGAGCTTTTCTGAAACTTTGCAATCAAAGCTTATTTCGGGTTTTATTTCTAAAAGTATACACACCCATTTAAGTGAAAAAAGTAACAAATGTAAATGCATGCAAGATCGTTCAATCTCGAGTACTTGAAATCAGAAACTTACCTTACCCTTTTGTGCTCTCCAGTAGATAACCTGGCTTTGTAAGGTGACATGGAACTACCACAGGAGAGAGGAATGAAGCCATTGCATTGTAGATGCCTAAAACTTGACCAAGATAATTTAACTTTGGAAAGTATATTGCTTGTTGCTTTGTCTGTATGTTTTCATAAGAACTGTTATTCATTCCAGAGTATAAAACCTGAACTTGAAGAGAACAAAATATGGAATATTTCTGGGTTCCCAAAAAGTTTCTGGACAACTGTGAAGAAGTCTCATCATGCAGTAAGCTATTAATACCAGAGAGGTACAAACTGCCCCAAATCTTTTCCAGACATTGAAGAGTAACTCCTTGGCATTTTGAGGGATGTTGTGAATCAATTCCCTACTCAGGATTTCACTTTAAAGACCCACTACAGACCTAAATGTCAACTGTGTGGAAATGGTTCCTCTATTTGTTTTTTTTTCCATCTGAAGTCTGTATACTTTTCACTGCTCAGAGGTCAATGAAGGGGTTTTACGGCAGGTCTAGTAAAGTGCAGTTCCCCAATTACAATCTAGCTGTAAATTATACAGTAGGGTTTTTCCCCTTCTACTTCCAGGCAATGAGTTTTGGTCATGTCAGTTAAACCCACCTAAAAGAAGGAGAAAGAGAGAAATGACTGTTCAGTGAACCTCAGGAGAATTATGAAGTTATACAGCCTCAGAAGGATTTTAGGCAGTTTTATATTGCTCAGCTCAGCTCACATTTATATCATCTGTCTGAGTGCCTGAAAAGAGCTAAGCTGTGTGCTTGATGGAGAAAAGTACCTTTACTGACTCATGTATCTAAGAAATCTGTTTTAGATATGGCTGGATGGAACAGAAAAGAGGGTTGCTAGCTGCACAGAAGATGAACTTTGCCATAATATATTTCATGTAAGCAAGAACTAGATAATGCTCAAAAAACTTGTACGTGAAGGAAAACAAAGAATCAATAAAGAGCTAGGAATTTTTTAAACGTTAAACACTTCCATGTGAGCTTAGTTATGTCCAAACTACTGCATGAACTTGGAGGAGGAAAAATTGTAGCAATGTGGAAGGTTGTGCTGCAAATATAACTGCTATTCTAGAATACAACATAAACATATCTTACTTCAGTGTAATTATCCAATTGTGCCTCGACTTCAGCTATGTGATACACTCAGAAAGTCTTCCAGGAACCTGGAGATATTCTGAAGCATAAAGTTATTGCCAGTGAAGATTCACCTACAGTTTCACCTGATAAGTTTTTTTCATCATTTTTTTTTAACAGCATAATTTCCCATACTCAGCATTCTGTATTGCATTGATATATGTAGAGAAGAACTGGATTGATTATCTCCAGGCTTCCTGCCACTAAACTAAGCAAATTAGCTGCTCCTGATTCCAGCAAATGACTGCTTTTTTTTTTATTTGTTTGTTTTGTTTTTGTTTTTCTAGTGCTCCAGGAGAAATTGAACTGCAAAGCTTTGGCTGGGAAGCTAAGAACTTGTTTAGAAACTCCCCAAAGAGGAGAGAGGTATATAGCTGCCGTTATAATTAGTAAAGTAGTGCAGCATCATGAGATGGTTATGATATCTCAGAGAACCCAATAAAATTGAGTTCCATTGCTTTTGGTGTCTGCTCTGTAGAGGTAGATCAGCTGATGTGTATCGCATTTAACAGTAATATCCAGTTGTAGCAAAGCTGATGGAGGCTGGTCTGCTTCCTTGCAGTCCTGGGAAAGGTCCTAGAACACATAATCATTAAATTTGTTGTCTAATGTGGGTAGGATGAGAAGTCCCTCAGCCAGCAAGGGTTTACCAAGAGCAACCCATGCTTGGCTAACCTGACTGCCCCCCATGGTGAGACAAGAGCCTATACGGAGCTTTCCCAACCTCCTCATCTGCAAGCCTAGGAGGTTGGGTTGGATGATAAGCTCTCTAAGGTGGCCCAACCTTGCCTGAGAGGTTCTCTGGAAAGGAAAGTATAAAACCGTAGAGCCAAACTCTTCTTGGTGCTGGCATCTGGGAAGTGGCTGGACATTATAGAGACTTCCTGATTAGGCAGCACTGGATCGGGTCAGCTAGAGTAACTGTAATGTCTCCAGACCTGGGAGACGTACCCACTGCTGACCTGATTTCATGCTGGTGACGCTCCTGCATCAGGCAGGATGTTGGGTTAGGCATCCTCCAGAGGTCATTTCCAGTCAACACTTCTACTCTTATATGATTCTGAGAAGAGAAAAGAAGAGAAAAGAAGAGAAAAGAAGAGAAAAGAAGAGAAAAGAAAAGCAAAGAAGAGAAAAGAAAAGAAAAGAAAAGAAAAGAAAAGAAAAGAAAAGAAAAGAAAAGAAAAGAAAAGAAAAGAAAAGAAAAGAAAAGAAAAGAAAAGAAAAAAGAAAAGAAAAGANAAGAAAAGAAAAGAAGAGAAAAGAAGAGAAGAGAAAAGAAAAGAAAAGAAGAGAAAAGAAAAGAAGAGAAAAAAGAAAAGAAAAGAAAAGAGACAAAAAAGAAAAGAAGAAAAAAATGTGGGGTTTGAATCCTAAAGTTTTCAACTTTGGGCATTCACCAACACTATCTTCTTTTGAAAGAGGATTCCACATTGAAATAGATCAGATTTTTGGTTCCCATTTTCAAGAAAAAAAAAGTAAGGATCAAGGAGCAATAACTGTAGTCAGAAAATATGACGGAAATCAGGAAAAAAATATTTTGGCTTAGGTTATCCAGGACTAGGTAGGACAGAAAACCCATCAGAGACATGACAAGATCTGTGAACCCATTGAAGAGAGAAGTTCTGGTTCAGTTTGCTGAAAACATCAGGAGCCAACACTGATAAAGCCACTATACGTTGCAAGATCTTCAAATCAAATGACCTGTTCCATTCCTAACATTAGAATTATACAGTTATACACACAGACTGTATATGGAGACTATATAAAACAAGAATCTTTGCATTTAGGTATTGAACTATACCGAGCACCTTATAACTGCAGCACAGACAGCAAACAAATTTAGTGATACTACTCATATTATTTCTTGAGCAACATCTACCCTGGAGGTCAGTCTCTGAGGTAGTATCATAATGTTGGAAGACCTGACATTACTGGCATTAATCCTTTTCTCGATCAGGGTATAGTGGCAGAAGAAACAACAGGGGAGTAGATAGAGGAGGCTGAAGAAAAGGAGAATTCACACACCAGTTATTCTCCATCTTATCTCGGTGCTATAGTGCCTGGTCATGGATGAGGCACACAATTAAAGTGTTTTACAAACACATGACAAAAATGGCCTCTGTCCAAACCAGCTTACATTATATTTCCCAAAATAGAAAAAAAACCAAAACCCTCTCTTTTAAAAATTAATGCAGTTATCCACATCTCTCTAAGCCTGGATGAATCCCACATGACTTCAGAGTGGCATAGAAATAGCAGAAATAAGAGTCTTCAGAAGGAAAAACATCTTTAATGGAATGAGGCATCCTTTACCTCTTTCCACTCCACAAAGACTCTCCTTTTCAGTTGAGAGGGAACAATTCGGCATGGTGTATCTGGGCCCATATCCAGTCTAGGAGTTAATCCATGTTTGATCCATTATCAGAAAAAGACTGGCTGCCTTTTCTCCTTAGCCAATCACACAAGATGTGTCTCTTTCTGCAAGCAAGGATGAGCCATGCTCAATGAGTAATATAGGGTGCGTGAGTAAAGTGCATGTGGTATTAAAATCCTGGGACTCAAGTGGTTCCCAGCAGAGGCCAAAGTGTGTGTGAGGATGGATTAAAAGAAAATGTGCATAGGAAGAACGGCTGTGTCAAACGTAGGTTGTTTCCTAACATAGACCAAGGTTTCTGGTGTCCACGTAGTACAGACACAACCTCTTGACTGTGTGACACCCAAGCTCGCACTCATCCTCGCAAAGTTCATTAAAGTCAGTGCTGTTAAATTCAAGTTGGCTACTAGGGGCTAAAACCTAAACCCAAACAGAAGAAATCCAGGAGAAATACAATACATTTCCAACACTTAATGGTAAAAAAAGTAGGTTGTAAACACCTCAGGGGACAATTTGTATCTTCCAATGTTTTTTTTATAATGCTAAACTCACATTCCCATAGGTAATTATGGCTGTAGCACAAATAATAAATACTAACAATTATTACCAAACAATAGATGGTAAAAGGTGGATATATTTTTTTAATTTTGCATTCAGAATGAAATGTTTTTTCTTTGCAAAGATACTGTGTGTGGACCACTGTATATTTATCATGTTATTAGATTAACAAGATGCTTTTATAGTTAAATTATCACTATGTAGCATGATCCTTAATTTATTTAAAATATAATAAGTTTTCTTACTTAATTGTTCTTGATCTCAGTTTATCTTGTTATTCTACTGTAAAATTATGAAGAAAAAGCTAGCATTTTCAATTTTTTAGGGGGTTTTGCATTTTTACGTATAAATTAAGATGAAGTCTAGTACATTTCATTAAAAATATGAAAAGATTTAAAATGTTGCTGATGTATTTATATTTATGGAAATGAAAACATTTAAATCATTTATGAAAAATGTTTAAACTGATTTAACTGTGCAAGAAATTGTGCCAACAGTTGCCTCTCTAAGTCTGGAGTAGCTGTATCAACAGACTGCCAGATTAACACAAATTTAAAGAGAAACTGGGTTGTGCCTTGTAACTGCTCAGACTGGGTAAGTTGAGAGTCTAGTTGCTTTGGGAAAGCCCTTTTAAAGAATCAAAATATGCAAGTGCTATGATATAACTAGTTGACTATTAATGTATTTAATAATTTTTTGTGCTGGTTTTGGCTGGGGTAGAGTTAATTTTCTTCACAGTAGCTAGTATGGGGCTCTGGTTTGGATTTGTGCTGGAAACAGTGTTGATAACACAGGATGGTTTCGCTCCTGCTGAGCAGGGCTTGCACAGAGCCAAGGCCTTTCCTGCCTCTCACCCACCCACCAGCGAGGGGCTGGGGGGGCACAAGGGGTTGGGAGGGGACACGGCCGGGACAGTGACCCCAGCTGACCCCAGGGATGTCCCACACCGTATGGCGTCATGCTGAGCATGTAGAGCTGGGGGAAGGAGAAGGAAGGGTGGACGTTGGGAGTGATGGCGTTTGTCTTCCCACGTCACCGTTATGCGTGATGGAGCCCTGCTCTCCTGGAGACGGCTGAACACCTGCCTGCCCGTGGGGAGCAGGGAATGAACCCCTTGTTTTGCTTTGCTAACACACATGGCTTTTGCTTTACCTATTGAACTGTTTTTAGCTCAACCCACAAGTTTTCTCACTTCTGATTCTCTCCCCCATCCCAGCGGTGGGCAGCTGTGTGGGGCTTAGGTGCCAGCTGGAGTTAAACCACAGCATTCTTCCAGGATCAATTTTCTTTACAGATTTAGAGAAATAATTTTAAATGCACTAAGTCTATGAATACCTGCAAGTTATTTTCCTGCTCCACAATGGCAGACTGTGCTTGTCCAATATCTTTTTGCAGAAACATGTCTAAGAGCCTGACGTGTAAGGGCAGAGTATAGGATATTTGCATCTTGCAAGTAGGGCTTGTTCACCCATGCAGGGAAGTCTTTTAGATCAAGCACTGTCAGGAATATTTTTTTTTTCCATACAGGACAGGTTATACATAGTCAGAGATAATATTTTTAAAAACTGTAATGTGAAAGAGTATATAACAGAATACGTTGTAGCCTTCTTAATCATATGGTGATGTAAAGGATGAAGGATGCAAGACCCTGCACACAAATACTGTATGCAAGCCATCTTACTCGGCTTGGTACTCGAGGGATAATGAGCAGGGACAGACAGGTCTGGAAAAATATTTTGTGCAGCCATCCTTTTGTAAGTATAATCAGGGGCAAATCCAGCCTCTAGAAATCAGGGCTAAAGCTGAAGTTAAGTCTGTCAAACCTCCATTTCTCAGGAGTTCCCATGTTTCTACCTCGATATGGTGCTGGGTAGGAGCTGAACATCTCGCAGGTGGCCCACGCGTAGGCAATGAAGCCAGTGGTGCCTCAGCCTCTGCACAGCACACACTGCGTCTCAGATCTCAGATCAGCTCTCCGGCCTGTTGTAGTACAGCTATATGATCTTGGAGACAGCACTTTAATTTTGTCTCCTCATTTTCTTTTCACTTTAACAATACACTTCCTGCCATTTAGAAAAAACTCCATTTCTCCAGCAAGTTTTGGCTGTGGCAGGGACTTTCCAACACAAATAAGAAATAATAATCTATAATTTTTCATTTGCAATACATCTGCCAAAAAGAAAAAAAAAAAGGCAAAATGAGTTGGTTCAAAGCTGGAAGAGGCTGTGATCCTTTAAGGAGTAAAGACATCTTCCAGTCTGGAAAATTCTGTGCTGCTGTGGCTACACCACCATCAACAGATGAGCTAAAACTGCAGGAGCTGCAAGGTGGTGAGAGCAGGACAGATATGGCCTTACTAAAACAGGGGTCCTTGAGCTCTGTGCATGGGAGCATGTTTTGAGAGAAAAGTCCCACTTTGCAGCAAAAATACAGTTCGAAAGGGTGCAGGGAGAGGGAAAGCATCTTTCCTGGCCTTAGGCACTTTCCTGAGCCTTGGCACGCTGCTTCATGGGCTCATTTGCTATTTCTCTTGAAGAAAGTCTAATTAGGTTCAGATACACTATTTTATTTTTCCTCTCTGACCATTCATTTTTCCCTAGCAAGGAGCAAGCCAGTCCTCTGAATACAAATCTGCCTGCTGACAGAGCCAAGTCTGATGAGTTTCTTACACATGCGAAGAACAAAGTCCTGTGAGCTCTGTATGAAGACCCTGGGTGTGTGACACCCAGGCCTGCCCAGTATATCTTACCCATTTCTCTCTCATTTCTGATCAGTCTTATTAATTCTAAATCCCTCTTCTTCCTTTGTCTTTTAAATGTTATTTGTACCATTTTATCCTCGCTGTTCATTTTTTTTCCCCTTCCATAAAAAACAATAAAATATTAATGTGGCATAAAAATCTGTCTGTGCTGGTAGTCTCTTGAAACCATTGATGAATCCATGAATAAAATATGAATCTTTATCTTGCTTGTGGTATATCAGATTTCACATGTTTATTATATTTCCTGTGAAGTAAGCTTGTCCAACAGAGTTTTTGTTTGTTTGTTTGCCTGCTTTTATTTTAGGTGGCCCTTGATTTATTAACCTTTGGAAAAGCTAATGTCTGATGTAGTCTTACATGAAACATGAAACTTTCATTTGGATCAATTTTCTAGTCTCTCTCATCTAAAATATGAAAAAGAAAAAAGAAAAAAAGGAACCTTGCTTATCCCAGCAAAAGCGTATTTTTTTCATCCTTGTGCTGTTGAGCTGCATCTTCCAGTATTACCTTGGTCTAAGAAAAAGTCTTTTGAATGTGATGAGTGATGTTCACCATAAAAACCCCAAATTCCCCAAACCTGGGGTATGGTAACAGTAATACTATTTTCTTTGGAAAATATATCTTTCTTTAGCAATCTTAATAATCATTTTTATTCCAGTTGCACACTAATTTGAAAGTTTGTGTTTGCTTTTTTTTTATTATTTTAACTATAATTATGCCTTAGTCTCTTTGTGCAAGACTGATGGCAATATAAATTTGAAGTCGTTTCTCTGGAGATGACTGCACTGCCTACAGTTCTGCCGGTTTACCGACAAAGGATCTGCTTGTTTGGGTGGCATGTTCTTGAGATAAGATTATCAGAGATGGATTTGTTAGAAAATTGATTTTATAAAAAAAAATCTATTTAACAGAGGCAAAAGACAGTTTTGAGTTAAATCTGTGAAACAGAGACAAAGAATGCATGATGAACAACTGTCACTTCAAGACATGATAGCAAACAAGCTGCTGATATAAGTTAAGAAGTCACTGCCTGTTTAGGCTCTTTTGGTTGTCCCTAGGGGACTACAGCATTTAGAATATAGATCCACCTGCTCCAGAAATACAGGTGAAAATCCTGATAAGCTGAACATGACAAGTTTAGTTTGGAGAAGAAAAGTCTACTCTTTTAATGGGAATTGTATTATGCATTGAGAACAACACATATAGAAAAGAGTAAGAAGGATGCCTAAGAATCCTTAAGAAAATTAATATAGAAATTGCAGGGATGGAAGGCCCGGACTCCTTTAGCAGTGCTGATTTTGAAAATCAACTTCAGAAGCAAGAGCTAGGCATAGCTACCTTGAGCACAAAGAGGAGAGAGCCAAGAAGTTTGGCCTCAACTTCCCTTTTAGCTGCCTTTCTCCTCCCAGGGTGCCTCTGTCATTCAGCTGAAATCGGTTAATTTATACGCAGAGGCACTACTAACAGGTGTAGAGAAGGATCACCCCCAGGCTCCTCCCTGCAGAGCTGCCTACGGGTGTTAGGGAGTGATCACCCCCAGGCTCCTCCCTGCAGAGCTGCCCTGGGTTGCAGACCATCCTTCTGGCACGAGGAGGACAGGACCCTGCAAGCTCACCACTGCTGAGTTCACTCCCAACAAGAAATTACAGCATTAGTATGGAACTTTAATATGTTAAGCCTTTTAAAGTTCATTCTGGAAGATGTCTTTCCAAGTTTCGCAACTGTATGTAGTATTATGGTAGCTTTATAATTGTACTATAGGCGTATTTCTTATTAAGTGTCTCTCAGGTAAACTCTGCCTCATGCTTAATATAACACTAAGTCCTAAAGCTCAGCAATGGCCATCTAAAGAGGAGACAAACAAGAAGGAAGCCGAAATCCATGCAGAATTTTGGCTTAAGCTAGAAGGGTGAGGAAACGCTGACTGTTGGGTAATGTCCCCTAATAAAAGTCTTCTAACCCCACAGCCTAAGCAGAGCTTTAAGGGAAAATGCAGTGTTTGGCTTACAGTACTTTTTGTAGTACTTTGATATTTATTACTAATGATTAATGACACAGTGGATAAATACCACTTTATGATGGCAATGCAGTATAGAGGATTATATTTCTTTCTCCCCTCTTTCTTTTAAGCAAAGTTCATCTACACAACACATCCAAAGCAGAGTTTTTCCTTCCTATACTCCAGTAATTCACTCCAGATCCTTAAAATATAAATCAAGTGATTAATAACTAGAAAAAAAAATAGCCACTTCTAATTTTCCAAGAGTGTTTCCTATTTTAGGTGTAGAGTCATTGCAGTGAAGTGTGATCCCTGCGAGCCTGGGTTACCTTGACCCCCCCGCAGATCTCTAGCTTTACAGGTTGCAATGCAGAAAACCATTTAAGAGCTCCCTCAGAAATAAACAGATTTTTTCTCCTCAGATTAGTAGCAGCATCTGCCTTCCCTGTGAAAGAGGCAGGTATGGATCTTTACCGGGTAACTGCAAATGCATATTCAGACTCTTGAGGAAGGGTGCACAGCTGGGGAAGGAGCATCTCCCACAATCCCTCCACTTCATGACTCTGCTGCCCCCATTCTTCTAGAGCCTATAACTGGCTGAATTCATAAAACACTGACAATAATGTGGAAAATGTCCAATCGGATGAATAAAGGAAACTGAGGAGTGTATGTGTAATGAAGATTAGTTGCTGCAATGGCCTGAATTGTGGCACCGAGTGGTTTTCATCGAATGAACGTGAGAAATGGCACATGCAGATACAAATCAAGACCTATCCATGCACACATCGCAAGCATGGAAGAAAGGGGCTGGTTTGAAGAGACTGCTTAAACCATTCTGCTCACGACAGAAAATAAAAGATGGTGATAGGACTTATGTTACCTAAAAAATTCAGTGATTTTGCTAAGCAGTGAGAAAATACATTGCATCCTCTTTTCAAGGTGGAATCATAGGTTTCCATCCTGGTTTTCTTCTTCTTTTTTTTTTTTAGTGAAATGTTCCCTAGAGGAATGGCGGTCATTGTCTCTTGTGGAACTTGGACAAAAGAGACCACTTTATCGATTGCTACTCCCTACTCCAAAGATATAATTAAAAATAAATATTAAAACTGGTTACAGTAAAACCTGGCACTTTATAGCTGGCTGTGTACAATAAAAAACATATCATGTTCTCCTCATCAGAAAAGCCATCACCAATCCAATTTCAAAGTTCTGCAGTAGTAGAACTGCAGGAGGTTGTTCAGCAAAACTTAAGACTGGGACTTAGCTGAGAACATGCCAGCATGCAGCTAGATCTCAGCCCCATCTTGTGCAAATTCTGGGTAGGCAGTGCTGCAGAATAGGGCTTGATATTCCCATGAACTGAGAAGTCTATCACTCTGCATACTCAAGAATTAAAACTATTTAAGTATATGCCAGGCAGTGGATACATCTTTTTATTAGCAATTAGTTTTAAAAAAAGGTATTGATCTCTTGTAACTGCTAACTTCTGTAATCTGACAGCTCGGTTGGTTTTTTTTTGGCTAGGAAGGAGAATGATAACACTGCCAGATGATCAGTCTCTGAGACTGGAAGATCATTCTCTGAGTACATAAACAGTATGAATATATATGCCATAAATATATTTATAAATATGGTCCGGATAGTACATGTTTAAACAGGAAAGGTCAGGATTAAGCCCTCAGGAATCTCATTTCAGAGAAACTGAAGCCCATGCTTCTGTAACTGTTTACACCCACTTGCTCACATTTCACAGTGGAAATTACCTCTAATACATTTTATTGTATTTTTTTCTTGGGACTGGAACTAGGTAATTTTATAATACAAGTAGTCTGCATTGAGAATCTCAGTCTCTAAGACATCACTCTGCAAGGATGTTGTACCTTTGAAAAGCATCTCAGTCCTTGTACAGTCTGTCCTCGATCCCAGCACTACCCTAGAACCTCAAATTAGTCAACTTTTGTGCATTTTTTTAAAAATGAGCAAGTACACTGTGATCTTATCTAGCTACTGATTTGTGGTAGCTGCTGATCTTACATGCTTTGGTGGTAGATGAATGATACAAGCTGTAAATTACTAAGGCAAAGAAAAGGGTAGCCTGTGAGATTACTAATCAATTTTCTAAAGAATTATCTAGCAGAAAGGCCAGTTTTAAATTGTTTCATATTTCTTTTTAATTTAAACCAAACTATCTAAGGTGACCTGCTGGCATCTGTCTATGTTGACTTTCACATATTTTATTGGTCTTTTAACATTGCTTCTATTGCTCATCAGTGACTCTGAATGCCCCTGTAAAGATTCCCAAGGAAAATAAAGATGCTTACTGTGGAAATTATTTCCCTCATTTTGGGACACATTACATTTACTCATGTAATGCTGAATCTCTTTGCATTACCACTTTTGAAAGAGTGAACGACAATTTAGACTCTCCTGTGCTAGGTGTTCTGCTTCTTAATGGGACATATATGGACACTCGATGTTGCGGACTGAATGAAAGAGAGAAAACGTGGAAGAAAAATTATCACCAGCTTCTTTCACAGACACAGAGCTGAGGTGCTGGAAGACTTGTTCATATAAAATAGGCTGTGGCACGGTCAGGTGCTGAACTTTGATGTCAGGCTTTTCATCTCAAGCCCAGGTACACACACGTCCATCCTTGAAGAAAAAAGGATTAATCTTTTGGGAGAAGTTAGAATTAATCAAGGAGAGAAAATGATAATCTGTTAAACTGCAAATTTGAAAGTTACTGTCAATAGGAGTAAAATTATAAAAATTGCTGTATATCACTTGCATTTTAAAAATATTTACTACAAAAGCTGCTTTGATTTTAGACTGTAGAAAAATTATCTGTCAGCTTTTCTAAAATTTGTTATGTCTCTCAGACAAGAAAGGAAAAAGTCTTGGTGTTAAAAAACAATAATTGAAGTTTGTTAATTTGCAGCTCTTCACATTTGCCTTCAAATGATTGTAATGTAACAGCTAAAGGAAGATGTGTGATAGCTCCTGCAATAATAACACTTATAATGAAATTATTTTTTTTGCTATTAATACATCTGAAGAAATCTCAGCATAGTTTTCATAAAAGCTTATTGGACTTTTCTACCCATTTCTACAGTCCTACATCTGATTATCCCCTTTGTTATTCCCATCAGACACTAACAGTGTTTCATGCTACTTAAAAATTGAGGATGACTTCCTCAGCTGCTTTGAATGGGAAAGCTGCCTGGGCTCACAGTCCCTCCATTACACCCACGAGAACCTCGCTTCTACTTTAAACAATATAAACCGTTTATGTCAGTAACAGCAAGATGCTGCATTTGTTTAAGCTGCTTCAATAAAGGTAAAATACCCCTTCAATTATTTTATTTTCTCTTTAGCTTCCAACATTCTTTCTTTCTGATAGTAATTTTTATAATGAGAGGAAAATCCTGGGTAGGACAAATGGTTTAAATATTTAAATATAGAGATTAAACCAGTTGCTGTAAGCTTACTTAATCTGGAAAAGCCAAGCAGTGAAATGATAAAGGGAATTAGCAAAGAGACAGAAAACAGGAGCAGGGCTTTGAAAACGCAAAGCTTGGTACCGCTCTCCTGTTACCAAAAAGTCCTCAATGGTTGGGAATTTTGGTTCAGTTATCAGTGATAGTTCAGTGATACGATTCGGTGTCATACACCAAATGCTCAGGTGATTTATTCATAAAGGCTTTGCTTAGCTTTTAAGTCAGAGAGAATTTTCCCTTAGTAAGGGCTTCAGGATGGGACCCCAGATGACAAAAGACAATAGATCAAGAAGTTTGTGAAATGTGGAATGTCACTTATGCACATTCAAAGTCCTTTCCTAGTCCTTGTCCTAGGCTGTGTGCCAAGCAAAGAGCACCTTCATTAAGAATGAATTATAAATTTTACAAAGTAAAGATAATCTTTGCACACTACATTTATGGAAAAAAGAACCCCACATGAGTAGACTTTAGCTAAATATTACAATATTTACAGAAAAAGATGTAAACCTTGACAGTGAGGTGATACAACTGACACCAACTCTTTCTTTTCCTTTTAAACTGCAACTACATCAGCAAGTCTTTACTTCTATTGGACTTAAGTATCACTTGCAAGCCCTTGAAGAAGAATAGAACTAAAGGTTTATCACAACAGGATCATAATGAAAGATGTATGCTTTCTTCTTCAAAGATCTTGTTAACTTGTTAAGGAGCACTTCTTGGGTTTTTGGGGTTTTTTGTTTTTTTGGGGTTTTTTTTGTATGTGTCTACTGTGGTATATACAAGAGAGAGAAAATGAAACACCACTTCACAGCAAAGAAAGTGGATTTTTCCTCTTTATTTTCAGTGTTGCTCTCAAGGACGATAGGTTATTAGTGGCCTTTCACTCTCCAGTGCAGGAACTTTTCAGGCTTCAGAAATTTTACCCTGTTGAGTGAATGCAATCCATTGAATTTCTTTATTACTTTCATGTTGCTAAGGTCGGTTTCGATTTTTGATAAAATAATTAACTGCTAGTCAAAACAGGAGAATGAAACTGGGAGCATAAGAGTAACAACAAAGAGCTCCTCAAATAACATAGGAGCAGTATGAACTGCCTTTTTTTGTTTAGCTACCAGTTCTGAAAAATCAGGGGAAATAATTTTGGACTGGTTTTAACAAAAAGCATTTTAAAACCTTCTGAGCTGAAAAGTAAAATTAAAGGGTTTTTTTGTTTGTTTGTTTGTTTTTTTTTTAAATTAAAGAGCTGACTTGTTATAGGCTTCTAAAAAGTTTCAGATTGTTTAATATTAAATTTTTTAAAAGGTGAATGCATCTCATTTGGTAAAACTTTGAAATTATTAGCTTGGGTTTTTTTCCCCCCAAATTTTATCATCCTTTTTCTGATTAAAAAACTTAATGGAATTGGCAAAGTATTGTTGTATTAGCAATATGAATTGACTTCTCACTGTATTTTTGGAAAAGCTATAGGCAAAAAATTCTCCTAAGGATGAGTTTGACTGACAGACCAGAAGAGCAACGACAGTATGCCAAGGGAAAAAAATCATATTGGTTTTCATTAGCAGCCATTAGGCTTCTCCCTTACCCAGAGGTAAAATAAGCAACATATGTTTAATTATGTTGTCCCTGAAAAACGTGTATGTGTGGACTGTGAAACAGAAGAGAAACAATTTCTTCTTTAGTTGAAAGCGTTGGCAGAGGACTGTGCACATCCTCGTGTCTTTGTAGGGGTGCACTAAGGAGCAGAGAGCACAATTCCATCAGATGAAGCAGATAGCATAGGAATTAATTGCAATGATTTCGTAAAGGTAGAATAATTTTTTACTTGGAGGAGAGGAAAAGAGTATTGGACAAGTGCTGAGGATGCGGTTCCCAGCACACCCTGTCTCTTTTGAACATCTCTGGTTCAGTGCACGGCTGGCTTTGCGTGCCATCCCCACTTACATTCACGTACCGCAGCACACACTGTGATAGGCTGGGATGCAGTAACTGGCGTCTGATATTCAAAGGGATCAAGTGTTTCACTTTGCCTAAGCTAAAACAATATTTTGAATGTTGTTTTCATTATCTAGAGCTCAGTAACTCAAACATTCAAGTAGAAAAGGAGTGAGTTCAAAATCGTCTGAATTCGTACGTCTCTACATATAATTTGTAATGTAAAAGGCACGCTATATGTTATTGTATCCCAAACAAACAACAGAGTAAAACAGTCACATAGAAATACAATCCAGATGAAGCCATCAGCAATGATTCACTGTGTAAGTGCATCAGACAAAATGATAAAATTTTAAAAATTCTTTCAAAGTTTTTTGTATAACCATGTCTGTGATGGTCCCCTAAGAGACCATGGAGATGTCAACAGCACTGCAACATGGGGTGAAGTGCCACGTTACTGAGACAGCAACTGCAAGAATGTGACCATTAAATCTTCATGGTCAGGTCGTGATATGGGTCATTCAAGAAAAGGCAAAGTCCATAAATTTAAACCACTGAAGTCAATGGCATTTTCAGCTATGTCATAGCAAATAGCTCTTTACTTCATCAAGGTGTTTCAACCAAAAGCTCATAACTACCTTGTAAACCATCAAGTAAGTTTGACTGTCACATTTTTCTGTTGCATAGGCAAGTTCTTAGTTGTTCCTGTTGAAAATCTGATAATACTGGCTACATTTGTTGGTTTACTTTTTAAAAGTGTTGAAGACTTGGAAAATTTTGCTTCTTCTATTGTAAAGGTACCCTTGAGCTAAAGTTCTGCAAGTGAACTTCAAGAAACTATCAGCACAGCCAGGGAAACTCAGGGGTATTTTTTTTCATCTTACTGAAAAGTTTCAAAACACGACCACTGGAATTCATTTACGTGTCAAAATTGTTACTAAAAAAGTGGAAAAAAATGCCAAAGAATAAATAAAAGGAAGAAAAAGATGCGACACATCTATTCAGTCCATTACTAACCCAAGCCAGGATCACCTGTCCTGAAAGCATTACTGGTAAATGTTTATTTAATCATATTTGAAAGCCTTTACTTCACAGAAAATCTATATTTTCCACAATCTACTCTAGCTTTTAGCCATCCCTACTGTTAGAAAACTGAAAGATTGTCCTAATAAGCTCCCTTTGGGATTATTTTATCCAGGCAACACAAAACACTTTACTCAGAAAATGATCCTCAAACCATTTTATTCCTAATGCAATCTTTCCAGCCCCACCCTGCAAAGGGCATGGGCTGGTCCTGGCTAGATCCAACCTGCTGGGCATGCAGTAGATAAAAAAAGCTCAGGCATTCAGATTTCCACCATGATCAAGCAGCAATATTAAAGAAAATACCACCTAGGTTTGGACTGAGGAATTAGGGCTCCTGCAGCATGGGAATAATAAAAGCTGGGGAAAAGGGCACTTGGGCAGGGGAGGTGGAGCAGGAGTGGGGTTGCTGGTACTGCCCAGGACTCGAGGGGTGGCTGTCAGTCACCCAGCACTGCTGAGCGATCAAACCACTCTGAACTCTCCTGGGTGTCCGCACGTTTCTCCCTTATACAGGATGGCCGCAAATCTCATGCAGGAAGGACCTCTGAGCCCTCCTGCTGAGGGAGGCTAATTACTCTGCCAGGTCTTGATGTCTCCCAGGGATCATGATCCTCCACCCTGTGAGTCTGCAAGCTTACGCTGTGTTTGATGGATGATGTTCTGTGCTCAGAAACATGCACATAAAACTCCATTTGACTTTGGATTATCCTGGTATGTTTATAACTCAAAGGGCAACTTTTATTGAAAAGTTTCATTTATTGGAATAAATTAAATCCAGACATGTAGAATGTATTTAAACTTTGGAACAGCAGAGACCATTTGTAAATAGAAGCAATCAAAGCAGACAGTGTTTAGACTATAGTGGAGACATCAAGGGACAGCTTGTAAGATAATGTATTAGGATTATACAGAGATCTTGTCATCGGTGACCCAAGAGTGTTTATAAAAGTTCTCTGCTGAAACTTTTTGAACCAATGTGCTGTTCAAAATAACCTTGGCATAAAAAAAGAGCAATTTACTGTCATTAATTATGAATACGTGCGAAGAAGAGAGAGCTTTGTGCAAAATCAAATCATCTAAAAACTCAAAGAATGCTGCTATATCGGCAGACGTGTTCCTTGCGTTACCTTTTTCTCTGGGTGATTTAAGAGTGTAATAATGAAGTTATTGCACATGAAAAGAAAAGGCCAAGTACTCAGCTGTACAAATCAGGGCTCAAATGTCAGCAGGTTACCAAAGTTTAACAACAGAACCACTGTAAATGACTACGTGCAGTCATCTGCTGTAAATGTGATATGAAAAGTGTTCGTTAAAACCTCAGTGATAGGTACAGTATGACTTAACACGCCATGGTATGACATAATGTAAGAGCTGAGCAGGAGCAGCTGTTTTCAATATCAAGGAAAAAATTATTTCATAGTAATGCAGCTGTTCCTCTAATTAGTACACTGAAAGGTTATTTTTTTTTTCCTTAATCAGAGTGTCACAGTATTAAACAGTTTCATTACAACAGCCAGAAGATAATTTGACATAGGAAACATGATGTTTAAAAATGCTAAACTGCACTTTTTAATGAATTTAATAACAGAGCAAAGGTTATCATGCTTTATAACAGGTAAAAGGATAGCAAGCCCATGGTAGTGGACGCTAAATTGTGTAACCTGGTACAAATGTCATGAGAGAATAAAAGATGAAGGATGCTCTTAAAAGAAATAGATCTTGAATTTTTATATTTTAATACTATAGTCTGATTCTGTTGAAATTATCAATGTTTTTGCTTGGATTCAAAAAGAAAATACAGTTGAAATTTTCTTCCAAAGAGGAAATCCAAATTTCATTGAAATTTAGTAACACCATTTTACCTTGGTATTATTTAGTAGCAAAAATCAGCAGAGATTTATATTCAAGAGCATAGCTGATTTTTTCTTACTGTATTTATTCCTTTCCTTACTATTCACACAGTGACAGCATCAACCAGATGCATGGCTGGAACATTATCTCCTCATACAAGGTACTGTATAAGCAAATCAAGCTTTTTGGGAACCTGAACTATTTATAGCTGAAACAACACACTTGCCTGTGAATATTCTGCCTTAGTTATTCTCTCTCTGCTCAACAAAAATAAACTACCTGAAACCCTCTTATATTTTTCATGAGAAAGGACTTAATTTCCTTTCCCCCAAAAAAGTTGTTGCTTTCCTCCTCCTCTGAGTTTCTGTACCAGCACTTCTCTGTCCCACTCCATTGCTAACTCCTCAGATTTTTGGGGCTATTTCATTTTCTCCTGTTTTGGACCAGCCCTAACCATTTCTAAGCCACTGGCAGGCTGCTGGGTCTCCCATCCCTGCTCCTTTATAGTGGATCTCACTGGACTTTCTCTGCTCAGATAATGCAGCTTTTACAGTTTTGAATGGGTCTGAGGTGAAGTTTATGAGTCTTCTCTGTGGCCATTTAAGGTTATCATGTTTAACAGCTGTTTCTCCCTATGCGTATCACACATCACATAACGGATTGTATTTACATTACAGATGCTGGCCCATAGTTTCTGCTCTCTGACTCAAGAGCAGGGATAGACTAACTGCTTTAAACTCGAGGTTTTCAGCGGTGTGTGAGCAGAGTCACTTGTAGAAGCCATCAATCAACTGCATTTTTTCTGGCCCAAATGTTTATCATTAAATTGTTCTCAGAACTATTTTCATTGTCTGTCATCTGACAAGTAAAACCTGATTTTAGTTTCACCACATCTTCTTGCACTAGGGCATCAGCTTTCATCCTCCTAATTATTCCGGACTGGCATGTACTTTGGATTTTTTGCTCTTCAACCCTCTTCCATTTAGTAACAATGTAATAATGGCATTTAACTCCCAGCCGTGATGGGAGATTCGACTAGCATTTTCTGTCAATGCTGCAGCTTCACAGTCTGTTTTTAAACAGGTCACTCCATTTTGGGAATCAATAATGCAAGATATATATACGGCTTTTCAATTTCTTACAAAGCAGCACCTTAATATGTCCCACGGGGCCATCAGGTGTCCTAGGAAAACCTACACACATTCTCAGTCTTGGCTTGGCTTGACCTGAAATTAGTAAATCCCTTTTGTTTTCTCTCTCTCACAGGAATAATGAGCTCTCTCTTTGCCTGGGATATATTTGCATACTTCCACTGACACCAGGCAGGGCAATGGGGAGAGCCTGGTTTATACCTTGCTAGAGTTCTTCATCTTTATTCTTTGTTTTGGTTTGGTTTGGTTTTGGTTTGGTTTGGTTTGGTTTTGTTTGTGTTTTTTTTTTTTTTTTCCAGGGGAGTGCTTTAGATCAAACTCATAGCAAAGGTTTTTGAAAAAAGGCTTTCTGTGAAAATATTTATATCGCCAGTCCTTGTAGAGGAAAATTCTCACCCAGATTCTCTTCTTTCCAGAGAAAAATAAATGTGCTCACGTATAGCTGGTGGTATTACATTAAGTAGTACTATAACAAAAATTGTTAATGAATTAAGATCTCCTCAACATTCTTAGAAATGTGATTAATGAAATATAATTGCATATATTGAGCTGGAAATTCACAGCTAAATCAGATCATCAATAAATAAAAGAAAATGAAGCTATGGTGATCTACACAAGCTGTGGATTAGACAAAAAATTGATGTTTTTGTGAAAAAGATCCATGTGAGCAGGAGAGTACTAAGTAGGAGAAGAAGAGTTTCCATCCAAAATAGACTTTTCTCAAAAAAATAAAGATTAACTGTATGCAGAGATAAATATCAATACCTGTAATTCAGCGTTTATTAGCTGCTGACACTGGAGGATGCATCGCTACTTCTGAAGTTTGTAAGTAACATAAAAAATTGTCTTTAGTGACAGTTCAGTGAACCATTTCTTTAGGTTAAACTTTTATCAGACAAAACTTGAATAGGCTAGTGATAACTATAAAACACTGTTAGTGCTTGTAGTCTGCCAGTGCTGTTATTTTCCTCTATTTCACTTTTGCTGTTCAGCTCTGATGTGTGTCTACTTAATGCAGGTGTTCCCAGGAATTATGGGAAATATCAAACTTTTTTTGGCTTGTTCATCAGCACCATATACAAAAAATCTTGTTCGGATTCCTAGCAGTTTCCAAACCATGTCTAAATAGTTGTCTTAAAAAAAATAATTAAATAAATCAATCATACCTGTGCGAGCTTTTACAACAGTTACAGTGTAAATGTCAAACTCAGGCTATTCCTGCATGGTAATAGTCCTTCTAAATGCATTACCAAGGTGCTATAAGGTATGTGACACATTCAGAAAAAAAAGAATATTATGGGAGCAATGGAACAGATTATTCCAAAGTTGTGTTCGCTGTAATAAGCCTGCAGGAGTTCAAACATGAGCATGCGCTTTCTGCTGACAGCTCTGTGGACTCACAAGTTCCTCAGATGCAACTATGTTGGAATAAGGATTTTTTGAAAATACTTTATTGATATTACTTATGACAAAAATGTCAAGAAACTATTATTTTGCAGCTTTCAGGCATAAAGGGCAGAAGCTTTTCATTTAAAGATTTAAGAACTTAGAATTTCATTTTATGAGTAAAAAAAGCAAGTGCCATTAGTCCCTTTTAGTACTTTTCTTTCTTTTTCCTTGTGCTGGTTTTGGCTGGGGGAGAGTTAATTTTCTTCACAGTAGCTAGTATGGGGCTCTGGTTTGGATTTGTGCTGGAAACAGTGCTGATAACGCAGGGATGTTTTGGTTCCTGCTGAGCAGGGCTCACACAGAGCCAAGGCCTTTCCTGCCTCTCACCCACCCACCAGCGAGGGGCTGGGGGGGCACGAGGGGTTGGGAGGGGACACGGCCGGGACAGTTGAATTATTGAAACCACATTTAAGAACCTGAACCTGCCCTCATCTATGCAAGTCCACTTCACTCTTTAGGCATCTCAGTGCAGATACTGATGTCCAGCTGATGGCTCACCAGTTGTCTGGAGATTGTCTACATGTTTGTATTTGCACCCAGGCAATTCTCCGCTGTCAAATAATATTAGCAAGTTCATTGGAAATGCAGCCTCTGAGTAAACTGTTATGTTATAATTTTCCTTAGGGTATTGGTCTAGGACACAGGACAGTTGACCTGAACTCAAAGCCTTGTGATTCCTACTTTTACCACTGCCTTTCTTTTTTTGTTGGATTAACTCTACACAGTGTGGGCTTTTATAGATTCTCTCTCTTTTTTTTTTTTTTTGTCAGGCTTCAATTTAGCCAATAGCTCTTTAAGGCTCTACACTTCTTTGTAAGAGCATACCTAGCATAACTGGGCTCTGATTTTCTTGGCACCCTGGTGTACTAACATGTAGTGTTATGACTACGCTACAGTGTAATGCTGAAATCAGCATAAAGCCTGTCTGAGCCCTCTCTGACTGTGGCAAACCTCAGGGCTGATAAAAACAGATAAAATACAATTCTAGGGAAGTTCTATTTAACATGCCAGCTATTAGTATCTAGCAGTAGATAAATATAAATTATTAATATTTTTATTAACTGAGTATTCAGAAAGCAATCTAATTAGCACCCTAATAAAGAAAAATGTTTGCCAAAGAATTAATCACACCTTGCTGTAGTTGACTCCATTAGTTCTGACATCTTCATTTCAAGGAACTGCCTCTGCATCCTGTTCTGGGCGCCATTAAACGCAACTAATTGGGAGGAAACAGCTGTTGTTGTATCATTTACTATGACCAAGACAGAGATGTGGCTACAAAGCTTTTTGTTATAAATATTCTCAAGACAAATTCTGGTAATTCTGGAAATCAGCAGGCTCTAGTGAGAGAGCATGAAGAAATATATTCTCCCCAGTACAGAGACAGGGAGGGATTTCTCCACTCTCTCCTCTCCGCTGGCTTTAAGACACCCCTTGAGCTGGTTCAGGCCTTGGGGTCTTCACAGCAGCTGTAACGGGCTTGATGGGAGCTTGAAATAACGGTTGTAAAAAAGGAAAGATATTTTCCATGTCGCTTATCTAGACTCAGTTGCAAACAGAAAGAACTTACATGGTCGTGTCTCAGAGAACAACACAGCAAACAACAGGAAAACAAAGTGATGAGGCTTTTCCAGCCCATCCTGTGTAAGCTAGCAGGGCTGTTTCTTAGAATAGACACCGAAGTCAATTTTCCAGACTAGTTTTAAGACTCCCAAGTTTTGAGATACCCTGGGGGATTTTTTGATGATACTTCTTTACCTGCTGTCCTGATGTTCAACCTTCATTTTTCTTTTTCTTACTTTTCATGAAATTACCCCAGGTTATGAAATTAAGCATGTTATGTCATTTAATTGCTCTGTTCCCTGACTCTGCAGCATAAAAAGTAGGAAGAAAATACTAACAAAAGAGAACTAACAGATGTTGTATTTGAAATAAAGCAATGCTAATTATTTATACTTTATGAAAAAATCACATTTGGTATTTGTAAGTTTAATGCCACACTGCATATAAATGTGGATAATATAATATATAGAGCCTTCATAGTCTGTAGGCATAATTATTTTGCCTTTACATTGCATGATTTTACATAAGGGGAAAATGAGTTGCAGATTTTTGAGGTTAACAATCCTACCTCGTGCAGAGTGAGGAGTCAGAAAGTTACTGTTTGCTGCCCATCCCTTTGCCCTAAATCTCATCTTTCTCTTTGCTAAGCGATAATCTAATTAACATATATGTGTATGCCAAACATAACATATACCATGGCATAAGATGTGGTTGTGCTTTTGATGATGAAAGAAGGACAGTAAAAGCTAAACACCTCTAAAACCCTAAGGCAAAAATAGAAGTAAGCGGTATTATATGAGTATGGGTTTAAACAAAAAGTAAATGTTTGTATAACATGACAGAGAAGATCCATGGAATTATCTACCTTGCCAGGCTATAAAATGAAGTGGAAAGGAGCAGCCATAAAACACTAAGTAGGAAAGGCGGTTTCATTTCTGCACTAGTTTGTAGAGCTTTTAAGTCACATACCTTTGCTACATCTCTACACAACATGTATGCTGCCAAAGAGAGAACACTGTTTACATTTCCTCTAGCCTCCCCACCTTTATGCATCACTGATAGGCAGAGTAACAGTAATTTTCACATTCTGTCTCTTGCATTTTCTCTGAGTCTCTTTAGTAACTCGTATTCATGTGTTTCCAATAATGAAGGCTTTCTGCTGATAAAACTCTTACATATTTAAATGGCATTTTCAAGACAATGTAGTCTTCTCTTCTAAACTTCCAGTCAAGACAAGCAAAAAAAAGCCCAATTTCAAGGAGGGAGGCTTTTCCCAACCAGATGGATAAAAAATATGTTCTCTGTGTGCCTGCACTAAAATGAGAAAAGTTATAAAGCAGGTGAATCGGTCTTCTAAAACATGTTAATGTTGTCTCTTTACTATTCTTTTTCTTTCATAATACTTGAAAATGTTTTTTTTTTCTTGAGTAAAACCTCAAGGCTGGAAATCAAGCCTCCCTCCAACCTCAGCTGATAAGTCCTGGGAACTGAGAGTGCAGCAGGACTGCAGAAGGTATTCTTGAGAAATTTTGTCTTCAAATTTCCAGAACTAAATCGTCACCAGGACCAGTGAAACCAGGGGTTTGGAAAAGGGATTCACTCAGTCAGAACTTTGTGTCTATATTCAAACATCTAAATAAAAGATCTAATTTAGTGTCATGCTGATGTCCTCCTTTGGACTTAATGAGACTATTCAATGACATGTCTCAGTGTCGTTAAGGAGCATAAATTAAGGCAATAATTTTTCAAATACTTTGTTCAAAAGCTTTGATTGCTTAGTGGAACCAGATCTCTCTGTAAAGCTTATTTGCTATTAGGGCTGTAGGAACAATACGTAGAAGCATATTATCAAGCCAAAGTTAATGACAGTATTTCGACAGAGAACCCAAACCAGAATCCAGTCCTAGCAGGAGCTCATCCTGCATGGTTTACCTTAGGAAAGCAAGTGCTTCAGTGGGGTTTGTCATTTTAGACATATTCCTTGTTGGAAATGCTGTGGAGAAGAAACCTGCCCAGGGAGAGCTGGGATGCCCCAGTCAGTCCTGCAGGGTCTCTCTTAGACCTTGCCTCCACATGGAAAGAACAGAGACTATTATGTGAGACACAGAGAGAAAAGATGGAATGATCAGAGTCTTCCCAAAACCATTTGTCAAACAAATATCCTGGCAATAAAGGATAAAAAAAAAAAGGAGTATTGGAGACTTTTTTTTCCCTGAAAGTACAAGAGTACTCTTAGTACAAGAGACTAATATATTTTCTACATCAGAAGAATGTGGACTGACATAAATAATCTACTTAAATCTTATCAAGCCCTGATTTATAGTGCAGAGCTTTTCCTATATCCATGGATATAAAGCAAATATGCTGAAATCAGAGTAAGCACACCAAAATCAGCCTCCTTGCACTGGTGTAAAACCAACATAAATGACAGGAGAATCAGGCCAACTGAGAAAGAAAAGAGAGGGCAAAGTACAAGCTGGCTCCAGGGAGCAGGGAGGGGAAAAGAAGTTCCAAAACAACACTGAAAAATGTTTTTTCCTTTCCTATCCCTACCACTGAACACACCAAAAAAAGCCTCCCAAGGGACTATCAGAGGAAGAGATCATTGTGGAAACTTCACAACATTTTAAAATACATTTTATTTCACCCACATTCTTCTGAGAGACTGGAAAAAAGAGATAAGAGAAGAAGAAAAAATGGTATGAGGAATAAAATATTAACATATACACAAAATGTCAGAAGCACAAATAATTGAATATGTGATATTTTGGCTCTTTCAAGCTTTGTGATTCCCCAAAAGCACTTCTAGGTGCATGTATTTTTGAATGAATGAATTAAATTTACATTAATGCCTTTCCTTTCACTCACATAAGATCTTAAGGCATATTACCAACTTGGGAGAGGAGAATCACCAATAATTACAAGGTAGCATGAAGAGGAGCTTCCCCATCTTTCACTCTTTTTCTGACATTTCACTGTTTCTCAGGACCCTGTCTGGAAAAGCAGTGCACAGACAAAAGGTCTAATTCACCTAACAAAAATCTAGGTGGAATGAAAGTTTCTCTGCTGGATCTCATCATGCCCACAGTGATTAAGATCCTCTTTTCACTGTCGCACTGGGTGTACCACCTCCCCCTTCCCATCCTTGCTCAATGTGACAGTTTCTCACTAGAAATATTAGGAAAACATTCAACTGGATTCCTGGAAATGCCATCACAACCTCAGAAAATATTTTTTCTTTTCTTTCCAAAGTATTTTAAAAATATAATCAATAAATAATAATGGTTATTGAGAAAGACTGTATCTGCCTGCCTGGTGTCATAGGAAATTCTCCAGAGAACATATATTAATCTAATTTAAAATTTTAATTTTGTATGTGCTGTTCATTTCTACATGCTTTTTCATGTAGCAAGCTATGAAGCAATGAAATTCACTTTAATTTTCCACTTCTCTTGGATGCAATGACAAGCTTAGGCTGATTCAGCAGAGTAGAAATAATTTTGACACTTGCAGTTACCAGATGAGGTTTAATATAGGGATTCAAGCTCTCATGGGAAATCTGCAAGTGCTTGCAGATTCATAAGTTTATCCATAAATGTTTAAGAATTTGCAAGTATTAGAGGCCCATTTTCAAATAAAAAAAAAAAAAAACGAAAGAAGAAAAAAATCTTTTTAAGCATTTGAGGAATTTAACATAACATGTACATCTAACAACAATTCACATCATTGATAGTAAAGCTGATCCACAGACAAAACAGTTTTGTTAGATATATTACCAATTCTCCTGTTAAGAATAATGATTACATCTCCCTACGAAGCCTGCAGTATATCTGCGTGCAGATATGCATCTCCTTCTCAAACACAAAAGCAGCCTCATTTGAAGGCTAAGTGATTAAATCCTCCCCCTACAACATTTCCCCAGGAGGATCTATTCTGCTAAAGCCCTCGAGCAAATCCAGATTAGGGTTTTGGAGAAAAATCTGCCGAGCGGGACTGTGTCTGGGGGAATGTGCAACGTCTTGATACCCCAGCCTTCCTCCAAAATTCGAGCTGCTGGCAGCCTGGGACTGTGGGCCCTTGCATCTCCCCCAGGACCGCCAGCATGCAGGGCGTGAGTAAATAAACCATGCAAGGAAAAAAACCCAGAGAAACACCACTGCACCGCAGCACTCCCTGATCCGAGCGTGAATACGCACAGATGATTTCTTCGAGGGCTGCGACTGCATGAGTCCGCTGTTGTTTTGACAGGCCAGCTGTGGGTCAGCTCCCCGGGAGCCGGTGCCAGCGCGCTGGAGCTCCGGCGGCTTCGGGGACTGGTTGGAGATCGCCAACTCCATTGCAATGGATGCTTGGTGGTTTAAAAGTCCTCAGGGAGGGGCTGGATTCAAACCACCAGGCTCTGCAGAGTCACCCAAGTCCCCAGGGACAACATTCCCCTCCCAGACCGGCTCTCACTCCCCCTCTTGCCCAAACTGCCGTACCAAATGCTTCCTGCCATACCAGAGCTTCGGCCAGTTTTGGCCACGTTGCCACATCATGTTATTCCTCTGTATGCCACAAATTACTTTGAAACCACTTTTCTGAAAGCAGGCTGCTTTTGAAGCTAACAGTGAGGGAGGAGTGCTGCAAGATCCCGTGCGGGGAAAGCATTCGTTGGCATCGTGTGTTGTTAGCTTACCCAAAGAGATGGATCAGTCGTCGTGCTACAGTTCAATTTCTGCAAAATATGCTGATGGGCTAAAATTTTGCAATTCTAGTATATTGTTTTTATTGTTATATAGATTACAGAAAGCCTTGGCTGAACTGTATGCCCCCCC